>PVKU01015751.1:0-17088 GCA_004027475.1 Anoura caudifer | reverse complement strand
TGATGGGAACTCCTTTGTAGGTGACTGTGCCCTTATCCCTTGCTGCTTCTAGAATTCTCTCCTTCATTGTAATCTTGGCTAATGTGATTATGATGTGCCTTGGTGTGTTCCTCCTTGGGTCCACCTTCTTTGGGACTCTCTGAGCTTCATGGACTTCCTGGAAGTCTATTTCCTTTGCCAGATTGGGGAAGTTCTCCTTTATTATTTGTTCAAATAAGTTTTCCACTTGTTGCTCTTCCTCTTCCCCTTCTGGTACCCCTATAATTTGGATGTTGGGGCATTTCAAGATGTTCTGGAGGTTCCTAAGCCTCTCCTCATTTTTTTTGAATTCTTGTTTCTTCCTTCTTTTCTGTTTGGTTGTTTCTTTCTTCCTTCTGGTCCACTCCATTGATTGGAGTCCCAGTTTTCCTCTTATCACTATTGGTTCCCTGTGCTTTTTTCTTCATTTCACCTATTGTAGCCTCATTTGTTCCTGTAATTTGTGACCAAAATCAACCAATTCTGTGAGCTTCCTAATCACCAGAGTTTTGAACTGTGCTTCTGATAGGTTGATTACCAGTGCTATGAGCTTTGCATCTGATACGTTGACCACTTCCTGGTCACTCAGATGAATTAGCTCTGGGGCCCCAGTCTGTTCACTTTCTCCCATCTTCAGTGGGCCTTCCTTATTCTCTCCTTAATTCCAAATGTATAAAAGAAACTGCAAAACTGTCATTCTCTGTAGCTCTTGAGATCTTGCTCCCTAGCATGTCATCAGTTTGGCTCAAATAAGCTATTAGAAAACATCTCTACAGGTTGTTGACACTATGTTGTAAACAAGAAGCATATAAAGTAATCCAGAAAGACTAAAAATAGAATGATAGGCAAAAGTATACCATGTAAAGAAATATAAGGGATTGTGATCTTTCTATCAGATAAAGTAGAATTCAGGCTAAAAGGGTATTAAATGAACAAATAAGTCATAATAAAAATAAACTTCCTATTTCTATATGCCAAATTTCTATATAGAACTTACTAAATTATATGGCACCCACATTCATACAGCAGAAGATGGGAGGAAAAACAGAGAAAAGAACACGGTAAGGGACACTTTGTTTCTCACAGGCCATGAGAAGCTGGACAGACAACAATGGGTAAGAGTTTAGAATATCTAACAATTAATTTTTTAAACTGGACTGATAATGAACTACTGTCTGTGAAAATACACAAAGCACTATCTTTCAAGTGCTCATAGAATACTGATGAAAACTGGCCATATATTGAGCCACAAAGAAAATCTAAATAAACTCCAAAAAGCAGAATTAGTACACAAAACATTATCTGATCACAATACAAGAAAACCAGAAAGTAATCAACTATCATAAGATGTTCTTTGCACGTCAAAAACTAAAAACTTCCTCTAAAACTTTTCAGAGAAGGAACATCAGTCAAGATGGAAGATTATATACAAAGATAATAATAAAAGTGGTAGAGAGTTAATTAATAGTCTTAAATAAGCCTATAAATTGACAGTTTTTTAAATACTCCATCCAAAGGCAACAGAATATACAAACACTTCCTAAAATAGATATTTTAGGCCATAAAACAAGTATTAAAATGAAAAAGATTTGAGTCATACAATGTATGTTCTCTGGCCACAAGATATTTAAATTAGATATTAACTAAATAAAGAATGAAAGAGATGACATTAATATAGATTCTTCAGATATAAAGATGGTAATTAAAAATGTTATAAACAACTTTTTCCCAATAAACTTGAAAATTTAGATGTAATGTCTAAATTTCTTTAAAAATAGAAACTGCCAAACCTCACTCAAGAAGAAACAAAGAAATAGGTAACATATTAAAGAAACTGTATTTGTAGTTAAAAACCTTCCTACAGACCTACACCAAGATGGAGGTATAGGTAGATACACTTTGCCCACTCACACAACCAAAAGAAGGACAATGAAAAATTTAAAAAACAAAAACATCCAGAACTGTATGGAAGTCTAACAAACCAAGGAGTTAAAGAAGAAACATTCATCCAGACTGGTAGGAGGGGCAGAGACTGGCAGCCGGACAGGAGAGAACACATGGCAAGGAGCAGCTAGAGGACCAGGTGGGTGAGGCAGCAGCTGGTATTCCCACATTTGCATGTGGATAAACCAGAAGGAACAACTGGGGAGCAAGACAGACCATGCAACCTAGCGTACCAGTGCAAGTAAAAGAAAGCCTCAAAACCTGCCTGTAAAAACCTGTGAGGGTTGTGGCAATGGGAGCATCTCCCAGCCTCACAGGAGACTTTGTTGAAGAGACCCACAGGGTCCTAGAATGTACACAAACCCATCAACCTTGGCATCACCACCACATGGGCCCAATTTGCTTGTGGGTAGCGGGGGAAGTGCAGGCTGAGGGCCAAGCAAGAGCCATTGTTCCCTCTCTGACCCCCTCCTCTGCATATAGTGCCACAATGCAGCAACATGGGTTGCCCTGCCATGGTGAATACCTAAGGCTCTGCCACTTACAACATAACAGGTGGCCAAGACAAAGAAATATGGCCCAAATGAAAGAACACATCAAAACTCCAAAAAAGGAACTAAGTGACAAAGAGATAGCCAACCTATCAGATGAAGAGTTCAAAACACTGGTAATCAGGATGCTCACAGACATGGTTGAGTATGGCTGCAAAATAGAGGAAAAAATGATGGCTATGAATAGTGAAATAAAGAAAACTATACAGGGAACCAACAGAGATGAGAAGGAAACTGGGACTCAATGGTTTGGAGCAGAAGGAAGAAATAAACATTCAACCAGAAAAGAATCAAGAAACAAGAATCAAAAAAAAACAAGGAGAGGCTTAGGAACTTACAGAACAACTTTAAACATTCCAACATCTTGGGCTGCCAGAAAGAGAAGAGGAAGAACAAGAAATGGAAAACTTGTTTGAAAAAAATAATAAAGGAGAACTTCCCCAATCTGGCAAAGGAAACAGACTTCCAGGGAGTCCAGGAAGCTCAGAGTCCCAAAGAAGCTGGACCCAAGGAAGCACACACCAAGGCACATCATGATTACATTACCCAAGATTAAAGATAAGGAAAGAATCTTAAAAGCAGCAAAAGGAGATAGTTACCTACAAAGGAATTCCCATATGACTATCAGCTGATTTCTCAAAAGAAACCTTGCAGGCAAGAAGGGGCTGAAAAGAAGTATTCAAAGTCAAGAAAGGCAAGAACCTACATCCCAGAATATGCTAGCCAGCAAAGGTATCATTTAGAATGGAAGGACAGATAAAGTGCTTCCCAAATAAGGTCAAGTTAAAGGAGTTTATCATCACCAAGCCCTCATAATATGAAATGTTAAGGGGACTTATCTAAGAAAAAGAAGATGATCAAAACTATGAACAGTAAAATGACAACAAACTCACAACTACCAACAGCTGAACCTAAAACAAAAGCAAAAACGAGCAGCTAGAATAGGAAGAGAATCACAGAAATGGAGACCACATGGAGGGTTATCAGCCAGGAGAAGACTGAATAGGGGAAAAGATACAGGGAATAAGAAGCATAAATGGTAGGTGCAAAACAGGGGGAAGTTAAGAATAGTATAGGAAATGGAGACGCCAAAGAACTTGTATGTACAATCCATGGACATGAACTAAGGGTGGGGAATGCTGGTGGGGGGTACATGGTGGAAGTGAATAAAGGGGAGAAAAAAATGGGACAACTGTAATAACACAATTAATAAATTATACTTTAAAAAAACCTTCCTACAAAGAAAATTCAAGGCCTTGATACTTTCAGTGGTGTATTCTATTAAACATTTAAGGAAGAAACATAAACTTCAAAAAAATTAAAAAGAAAGGAATAATTCACAACCACTTGTAGGAAGCTAGCAGTATTCCAATACTAAAACCACACAAAGACATTATAAGAAAGGGAGACAACAGACTATTATTCCTCATGAAGACGGATGTTCACAAAAAAATTAATAATAATAATACATCATAATTAAGTGGGTTTATCCCAAGAATGCAGGGTTGGTTTAAATTCAAAAAGTCCATCAATATAATTCATCACATCAACAAATGAAAAAAAAACATATGATTATCTTTAGAGATACAGAAAAAAATATGACAAAAGCTAACACCATTTGCTCTTGAAAAAATAAATCTTAGGAAATTAAGAATAGAAGAGAAATTCCTCAACCTGATAAAGGGCATCTTTGAAAACCAACAGTGAGCATCTTATTTATAAATCGAAGATCGAATGCTTTCCCACTAACACTGGGGAAGGACAAGCATGTCAACTCTTACCATTTCTATCCAACATCATGCTGGAGACCACACCGGAGCCAGTGTAAAAAGGCAAGAAAGAGAACTAAAAGAGATCAAAATTGGAAGAGAAGAAGTAATTCTGGTTTTATTCAGACGGCATGCATGTTTATGTAAAAAATCTAATAGAAAAATACAAAAAAATTTGCTAGAACTAATAAAGTTTAGCAAGATTGCAGGATAGAAAATCAATATACTAAAATCAATTGTATTTCTCATATCAAGCTGAAATTGAAGTTAAAAAATGTTGTTTACAACAGTATCCAAAAATAAAGGAATATTATGCAACTACAAAAAAAGCATCCTCAGCATTCTCCATGAACCAATATAAAAAAATCTCTAAGTGATATTAAGTGGGAAAAAAGAGTACAAAATCACAAATGTAGTTTTTTCTATCATTTGTGTTAAAGAAGGAGGAATTCTGGTATGTGGGTAGGTAAATATATGTATATGTGTTTCTATCTATGTAAAGAAAATCTGGAAATATATTTAAAAACTTAGTAACACTGGTGATAAGCAGATGGGAACTGGGCAGATGGCATTGGGGTAGGAGGGAGATTTTTCACTATATACATTTTTATACTTTTTGATTTTTGAATCATATGAATGTATAACTGATCCAAAAATTGAATAACTTTAATATTCTAAAAATAACAGAAGCCAGTACATAGTTGTGTACCATTGATCTCAATTCTATGGAAATATAACTGTCTGGGACTTATAGACAAGGATATATATACACCAGGCCACTGATGAAATTCAACTATATTTATATAAAGCATCTGCTATGGATCAGGCACAATTTTGCTAGGTGCTAATGATACATATTTAACAAAACAGACATACCTTACTCCCTGGTACAAAGACTTTTAAAAAGTAGTAACAATGAAGTACGATGAAAGTTACAAGAGGGGAAATAGAAAGTGCCACAGAAACTTGTAGCAGAGAGGCCTAACCCAAGTCTGCCTTCCTGAAAGTGTGACATTTAAGGGGACACCTAAAAGATATCACTTGCCAACCAAATTGTAGGGAAGGAGCTCCAGGAAGGGAAAAATGGCTGTTGGACAGTTGCGATGTAAGAAACGGCACAGAGCCTCGAGGAACTGAGAGAGAGACTGTGAGCAGAGCACAGAAAGAGGAAGCTGGCACTGGATGAGTGACACAGGACTCTGAATCAAATTCTAAGGATAGTGGAAAACCACTGAAGGGGTCGTAAGCGGAGAAGTTCGAGTAAAAATTTAAGAATTGTGGCAGCGTTACAAGTGGTTTAGAGTCTTTTTACTTTTGTCACAAAAGTAAAAGTACAATGCCATTATTACATTAGAATACATGTGCAGACTTTCATTACTTCGTTGCCAATCTCTGCTACTATATACCACTTGCCAATGCTCATTCCCAATTGCACTTCTTAGTTCTCTTGGCCTGAAAACTCTCTCACCATCTGCAATTCCAAAGTTCTGCTCACTTCCTTGTCAGTCTTTATCCGGGGGACCCTGAAATGCCTTGAACGGAGGACACACAGGAGACTTCCACTCCAAGAAGATGAAGCAGACAAGTTTTCCCCATCCCTCCCACTAGAACAGCTAGGAACCCCGGGCAGCACAAACAACACAAACACAGGAAGACCCTGAGAGCTGGAGAGAGGGGCTGTCTTCTGCCCTGTAACTTGTTTTCTGAGCCTATGCAGCCCTGCTGGTTCACTTCTGCTGCCTCTGTAGCTTTCTAAGTACCCTTTCTCTTATAATTTGAAAAAAAAAAAGACATAAAATTTTAAAAAAATTTCAACTCACAAGAATTCAGGAAAGACAAAACAGAGAAACAAAAAACTGAGAGAATAAAAAGCAAAAAATAAAATGACAGATTTAAGCACTAACATATGAATTGCTTGAAATGTAAATGGTCTAACTACATCAATTAAAAGATAGGCTTGCAAAGTGTATTAAAGAAGTCTAAGAAGCTTGCTTCAAATGTAACGCTATAGGCAGGTTGAAGGTAAACTGATGGATAAAGATATGTGATGCAGGCATTAATCAAAAGAAATTAGAAGGTGCTATATTAACATTAGATAGCACAGACTTTAGAGAAAAAAATGTTACAGATCAACGGGAACACTGTAATGATAAAAGGGTCAATTTTCCAAGAAGACATAGCAATCCCAAATGTCTATGCATCAAAAAACAGAGCTGCAAAACATGTGAAGCAAAAACTAACAGAATTGAAAGGAGAAATAAATCCAGTTCTATCTAGAGACTTCAACATCCCTTTCATAACAACTGATAGAACAATGGGACAAAAAATTAGCAAAGATATAGAAGAACTCAGCAACACCGTCAACCATCAAGGTATCTAACTGATACTTTTACAACACTCCAACCAACAGCAGCCAGCAAATTCTTTCCAAGTGCCCATAGAACACATACCAAAATAAACTACATTTAGGATCATAAAAGAAACTTCAGCAAATCTGAAAGAACTGAAATCAAATAGAGTGTGTTCTCCAACCACAATGGAATCAGATTAGAAATCAATAACTGAAAAAAAAAACCCACAGGAAAATCTGCAAACACTTAGAAACTAAACACCACATTTCTAAATAATCCAAGTATCAATGAAAAAGTCACAAGAGAAATTTAAAACTACATTTAACTGAGTGAGAATGAAAAGACACCATAGCAAAACTGGCAGGACACAGTTACAGTAGTGCTAAGAGAAAAATTAGAGAACAGAAAAAGTTGCTTATCAATCTATACTCTCAAAACCTACGAAAAGAAAAATCAAATAAATCCAAAGCAAGCAGAAGGACATGATAATGAAATTGAAAACAAAAAATAAAACTGATAAAGAGCCAGTGCATCAGAAAAATCAGTAAAATTGATGAACCTCTAGCAAGACTGATAAAGAATAAAGAGTAGACACCGATATTAAGAATAAAGCAAGGGCTATCACTATAAATTCTGTAAATATGAAAAGGATAATAAGGGAATATACTATGAACAACTCTACACACATAGATTTAACAACTTAGATGAAATGAACCAATTCCTAAAAAAACACAAACTATCATAAATGCAAATCCAAAGCACATTGAGGTATCACCTCCCATCTGTTAAAATAGCTATTATCAAAAAGACAAGAAAGAACAACTATTGGCAAGGATACAGAGAATACGGAAACATTGTGCACTGTTGGTGAGAATGTAAATTGATGCAGCCACTAAGGTACAGTATGGAGGTTCCTCAAAAAATTAAAAAGAGAACTACCATATCATTCAGCAATTCCACTTCTGGGTATTTATCTGAAAAAAAAAAACTTAAAAAATACATACATCCCCCATGTTTATTGTAGCATTATTTTCAATAGCCAAAATGGATGAATTGATAAAGAAATTGTTATATACACACATATACATATATACGATGAAATATTACTCAGCCATAAAAATAATGAAATCTTGCCATTTTTGACAACATGGATGGGCCTGGAGGGTAATATGCTAAATGAAATAAGTCAGATAGAGAAAGACAAATACTATATGTAGAATCTAAAAAGAAGAAAGAGGGAAAAAGAGGAAGAGGAGGAGGAGAAGTAGGAGAAGAGAAGAGGAAGAAAGTAGGAAGAGGGGAAGAAGAGGGAAGAAATCAGGTCTTTACCAATTGGGAACATAAACAAAATACTAGTTAGAGCACATCTGTGTCCATATTTTAAGCTTTCTCTAGAGTCTGATTATGAAGAGATAAGGTAGACTGTCCGGGAGATAACCCCTGGTGGCAATCAGGGGTGTCAAGCTCATTTTCACCAGGGGCTATATCAACCTCAAGGTTGCCTTCAAAAGGCAGAATGTAATTTTAGGACTGTATAAATGTAACTACTTCTTAACTAGGGGCAAGGATCTGAGCACTGCCGCCAGGTAGAAATAAGGTGGAGGGTTGGATTTGGCCTACAGGCCTTGTGTTTGCCACCTGTGTATGCCTGAAACTAAGTGGTGTGGGTAGCTCTCCATCTCCCCAGTGACAAGGGCTAAACTCATACTCAGCTTCCCACAGGATCTGCAGTCAGAGCTGGGCAGCTGACATTCCTGCCAGGACTAATGCACAACCACCTTGAGGAAACACAGATGATTCCCCTACTTAACCCATTTGGAAGGCTGCTCTCATGAGGACCCTAAAAGAAAGGAAAATGGAAAAGTGAAACCCTCAGTCCAACCAGCCAGACATGGTCTACGAAGGCCTCTCCATGGGATGTTGAGGGATCAAGTGTACGTACAAATTGCCAGCCCTTCTGCCCCTAAGTTCAGCCTGTGCTATTGAGTATCAATAAAATGAGGAGTGAAAGGGTCCACAGAATTTACAGGCATGGAATGAGAGGAAGGTGAGGAAATGGAGACAACTGTTAAAAGGTGTTTGGCTTTGTAAGAATGTGCAAACAGGGACATAAGGCTATTGGGTGTGGCATGACTCAAAGAAGGGATTTGTTCGCTGTGTTTGACTTTGTCTTGGGATAGAAAAGACTTGGCCAGAAGAAAAAGTGAGGTTTAACATGTATGAGACAAAGAGCACTTTAATGCCTCTCATCCTACTAGTTATTATATAAATAAATTTTAATTATAGTTTCAAATCTTTCTTAGATAAATAAAAGACACAGCCTGTCAAAAGCATCACAAGATCCAAAAGTTATTTTTTATAGTTAAGAGAGGACAAAATGTTGATTTATCTTTGGAGGAAAGCAGAAATACTGACTGGCATGTATTCAGAGTCAAAGTCTGACTCGAAGGAAAAGGTGAGGCCCCTCCTCAAAGGTGAAGAATAAAACTGAGGCAGCAGGCATGAGTGCCACCTGCTGGCAAAATATAAATTCTCAGTATTTTGACAAAGAAAGAAGCCAGTCTTAACTGGATTAGAGGTTACAGGTTTCTAATGAGTTTCTTGATAATGATACAGAATCTCAAATATTCCCATCCAGCAGGAAAAATAAATCTTTTAAAAACACTCCTGGTCAGTTTGTCATCCTCCTTTTATTTCAATACATTCAATAGCATAAATCCAAGCATTCTTACATTTTAAAATGAGCACTGGGTCATTTTAAACTGGAATACACCTCAGAATTGCTGCGAGCCTGCCCTCTGCAGCAACACAGCAAACCCCAGTAAGGCAGCCCTTCATCATCTGAAGGCACGCATGTCTCCAATTACTTTCTCCTCAGATTAAACCACCCAGGATTTTTTTTGTAACTGTTGTTTTTAAAACCTCCCACTATCCCAGTTGTGGGATATAACTTAGTCTGTCAACAGTCTACAAAATATCTTAGAGGTTTTCCCTTTTTAACAGGTAGCACAGGGGTTCTATCACTTTCCTTTATCTGGACCTTCACACTGTATTGGCTCAAACTAAGTTGGTGTCAACTGAAATCCCGTCCAGCTAGATTTTCGCACTCCAGTACTCATGCAATTTAATTATTTGAATCTAATGAAGACTTGATGTTTATCCCTGTTAAATTTCATCTCATAATGATTTTGATGGCACTTTGTCAAGATCATTCTGGACCTGATTCTTGGTGCCATCTAATTTCAACAAGCCACTCAATAAACCTTTATACAAATCAAAGATTAAAATGTGGATTTAAAGAGCCCTAAGATGTAACTAATACTAAATCACCAAAGAATACTCTTTGGGTAGGGATGTTTATCTAGCTGCAAATCTATTTACTATTTACTAATCTATTTCAGCCAGGAGGAAGACAATGGGAAATTCAGACAAATGCTCTTAATGAAATCAAGATGTTATGTAATAGGCATTCCATGAATACACTGTCCACATATTCATTTCAAAAAGGCAATGAAGTCTAATAACATGGACAGTTTTACATGAACTCATAAAAAATGTTCACAAACCACATTGGGGTTACCAGTAGATAGTTCTCGAAGTTCACTCTTCTTCCCTCCACCCAAATTATGCTTTTACAGCCAAACTGTATTTATTTTATGATTAAATATCTAAGATTAAACACTTAATACAGCAGATCTGTGGCCAACTGTGCATGTACTTCACATATCCAAATGGCAAAAGAGCATCTTTTCAGAAGAAAATAGTCCTCCTGAATAAAGTAAATTGTGTTCCTCTGCTTAGGCATCCATGCTTAATTGAGAATTGAAAATTGATCCAGAGTTACTTACAAATTATTAACAATGGCTCAGATTGTTCTAACAGTATTCTGGGTTATAATTCAAAAAGTTTTGAGATTTGAACAATCATAATGTAACAATATGCCACATCGGCTGGACTTCAGCTATTTTCTTAAATGTATTTATCTGGACTTTTCCACTTTAAAAGCCATTCTCTGCGCTCATGAAAATGAAAGCAAAATAAGAAGTGTTGTTCTACAGCAGAGTGTAGCTGTCCAGATGTGGACCCTGCAGCCCCACTGCCTGGATTCTAGTCCCAGTTCTAACCTTTAATCGCTACGTAACCTGAAACAGGTCACTTAACTTCTCTGTGCCTCAGGCTCATTTACAAAGGGGCATCGCATCAGTAACTACCATACAGAGTTACGATAAAAATTAAACAAGTTAGTTAAGTATAAAGGGTTTGTAACTGTGCCCGCCACACAAGAAGCATTAAACAGTTTAGATATTTGCTGTGATTGTCAATCTTGATCATCTGTTAGCATTACTCCTTGTCACCCATCCTTTCCTTGTACTTGTCTGAAAATGACAGTACAGTACAATGGTTGTTAAGAGCTGGGCTTTGAAGTCAGAAAGACCTGGGTTTAAGTCCTGGACCTACCACTTAGCAGCAATTTTACCTTTTGAAGTCACTTAGCCTCCCTCAGCCTGAATTTTCTCATCTCAAAAATGGGGATTAAAAACGGGGATCTGCTTCACTGGCTTGCAGTGAAAATCAAATAAAATGAGTGTCACACCTTTTACATATTACTTGGCATGTACACTTAGCGAGTCTTTGTCAGGAACCCTGTGCGCACCCCTAGCACTCTGGCAGGCACAGCCTGAACCACACTCTGCTCCTCCCGGATAGTCTTCATGACGCCCTGGGCACACATCTCTGGCCGTCTGACTCTCTCCATCTTTCGTAGCTGCTCTGTGCTTTGTAGACACATACTTCTCTCAACATTCCTCCCTGTTTCCTTTCCTTTTAGATTATTTGTGGTTATTATGTCAAAAGTTAAGAATTTCCTGTTCTTTGTGAACCCTTTAGTTATGGGGAGCCTGTGATGATGAGATTGTGCCCCTATTTTTTTCTGATGTATTTGCTTTATAAAATACAGAATTCATGATAGGTGTGTTTTTCATCATTATCGCAATCTTTAAAATAATGATCGTTTTTCTCTCAAGAGTTTATTGCTCCACTTCTGCAGTCAATGATAAAGTAAATCTAGAATAATGTTTCCCACTACTGTTTCCTTTACCTTTTATGAGACTAAATTATTAATAAATCAAAAGTTTTATCAGATACTCATTCAGCAGAATAAAACTTCCAACAAAGATCTAGAGGGTTAAAAAACACATTCTACTACAGTTTGTTTCTCTGTAAATTTTATAATTTGTATTAGAAACTATCACCTACATTCCCAGTCATGCTGAGATTCTTTTATACTTCATCATCAAAACGTCACTTTCATTCTTTTCTCCTTTTATACTCTCTACCATGTTCTTCTCCAGCATGGAGTTTCTATATATCCCCCCCGCCACACACACACACGTCATTAGCCCCTTCTAGCATTCGCTGTTAGATGTCAGAGTTCTTTTATGAATACCATCACCATCACCTCTTAGCAGTAGATATTCTCGTTAAAATATTGCTTTAACTATGTACACTGCATTGGTATACAAAACAAATTATATACCAGGTAGTGTTCTCAAACAGTTTTGTTCCCAAATGCTTTCTTTCTACCTATGTTTTCCTCCCAAATTATCTATTTTTATGACTCTACCTGGGCTTATTTTTCTTCTTTACTGATAAATTTAATGAGCCTCCAAACAAACAGTAATAAAAGTTACTCTGCCAGAAGCCCACCACTGGGGCATTCAAGAGCACAGTTTGGGAAACCCTGTCTTCCTCTGACACCCCCCAAACGTCAGCTGCTCTGTCTGTCCTTATCTCCCAAAGTAATGAACCTCAGATGAAGATACGCAAAGATATGAACTGTGCCTGCTCCAGAACTTCAAACACCCAAGAGTTTTTCTAAATATTTCAGTTAAAGTATACAGAAGTTATTCTGACCAGGTGGCAAACTTTAGGATAGCACGGGTTTATGTGCATGTACTTGCCACGGCCCAGGGTCTAGTACACACTAGGCCAGGGGTTGCATAATTAGCCTGTGGGCCACACCCTGACCACAGCCTGTTTCTGAATTGCTCACAGAGCTAAAAGTGGTTTTTACACTTTTAAGGATCATGTTTTTTAAAAAATGTGAGAGACCATACGTGCCTAAACTTTCCTATCTGGCCCTTCTGACCACTACCTATTAGATCTTCAAATATATGTTAAAAGAGGAGGTTGAGGACGTGAGAGGGCTCCAGGAACGGGGAAGGATAAATGAGACTTACAACAAACATACCTAAAGAGCACCGCAAACAGTAATAAACACTGTGCAGGCTTTAAATTTTTCCTTGACTCAATTTTCACTGAGTTCCAAGAAAAACTAAATATCTTTCATTTGCATATTTTAGAAATCATATTTTTTGGTAACTAATCTGTTCTTGAGTCACACAAGTACTCCTAGGAGAACTAAATTTAAAACTTGGCAGTTTGCTTTTTCTTCAACTAGCTCAGTTAACATTCAGGTGAGTCAGTAGCAAGGTGTCAGCCACTCTAAGATGTAAAGTCACAGACATACCTTGTCCTGCGCATACATGCATACAGCCTTTCCCTCCACAAGCTCAGCACTAATGCTTCCCAGCATTTTACTCATTGTTTCCATGTCACCTGTTACTTCAAAACGTAATCATATAGAATGCATCACAAGCCCTGAAATAAAGCTTTGAATACTGAAAATTGTTTAAGAAAATCATGAAAGTTCTATTCTCATTCATACCAACAGCTATTCAATGCACATGCGAAAGTGTACCTGAAAATGCTGTTCCATCACTTGGATTTTTCCCTGGTCTGGGCACTTTTTCAGAGCTCGGTCTGCATAATGGAATAGGATTTCTACCATCTGTAAGGAAAATAGCCTTGTATAGAAGTTAAAATATATCTCTAAAGTTTTTCAATGCTTAATATACATGATTCATCTAAATAATACAGAATCAGGCTTTGTTATTATGTTAAAATATAATGTAAAACTTTAGTGGCTTTATTTTCCAATATTTTAAACCCTAGCCTAATTTCTTGCAGCCTCAGGACTAGCACTAATTTATTAATCTTTTAAAAAAATATCTCAGGTTCTAGACTTTAGCAGTGTCTACGTCACTCAGGAAATGCAATGTTGAGGTTAAGTTCTTCAGTTATCCTCTGCTGTAAGTCTTTCCCTAAAGAACACAGACAGTACACAGAACCCTAAATATTTCAGCAAACACTGAGAAAATCATTTGTGAGTAAAGGGTGACCAATTTCATTCTCTAAATGTTTATACTAATTTGGATTATAATTTTTACTAAGGCATACACTGGCACCATAAAAAGAGAAATTAGTACAGTAAATGAATTCAACCAAGTCTAGACTAGGAAAACAAAGCCAATAGTAAATATTAGCATTAATCATATTAATCATATTAATGCTAATTAGTAATAATAAAACATCAGCCCTCTGTGCTACCTTGGATAACACACACACTTGCATATATATTTCCCATAATTACTAATCAGTTTATAAAAAAAAAAACAAATGTCAACATTCCATGAGCAATAATTAGGTTCAAAAACACATAATCAAAATCACAGACTTCTTCCTTGTTTCTGCTATAAGTAGTAAAATTATCTATTTTACTACATCATCTTTGTAAGCCAATGAGCAAGAAAAAAAAAGGCAATAAGAAGAATGTAGAAAGCATTCGTGGTGACACCAGAGAACTACAGTCAAACTCATTTCTTATTTACACTGCCTCCTTGACTGTGGCCATTTACCGAATCATGCCCAAAGATGATGAGCAAACACCCAGAGCAAACCTGTAAGACCCTGTCAAAACACTCACTCGATCTGCAACAACGGCCTTTCGCTTACTGGCATCCCCTGATAATCCTGCAGGGAAGCAAAATCCAGACGGAAATGAAGTTAGTCCACATCTTCTATTTATAACCTGTGCTAATAATACATACACTTATAACAATCCTTAGGTATCAAAGCACTGGATAGTACGCCATAACAGGAACACCTCACATTGACTGAACAAGAGCATATCAACGTACTTCTCTAATAAACTTTCTTTGTGAAATGGTAGAATTTAAAAAGTGACATTTAAAATTCCATATCCTGTATCTATCATTAACCTTTTTCACTGATACCTGTAAGATCTGGTAACAACTTATTTTTTAAATACCTAAACATCTAGCTAAAAAGTGTTCTATGAGCAATTATTCATTCTCTCTACTCCAGAAAGATGTCCACTACACTGGCATTCCGTTAACTTACCCACTACTGCTTTTGCTTTTCCTTCATGGAAAGACCATGCGAGAGCCAAGGCTTCTGTAAGACAATCCTGTTTCAGGAGATGATCCACTCTCTAAAATGAATAGGTGAGAGAAGTTAGATCCCTTTGTCTAATCAATCACAAGGCAGAATTCCTATCTTACCTAATATCTTTCTGGAAGTTGCTGCTTAGTAGCTACAGTTACTCTGTTAACTATGTGAATATCTCATTTCCAAGAAAAATAATTTATTAGAGCACTCGATAGTGCAGTGACTGTATAAGCTAGCATACTATACTGGAAGCCGTAGGCCCAAATATAGAAAGGGAAAACCACTAAAATGTCACTGTACCAGAAACGGCTAGTTGTTTATCACAACACCCTTTCCCCTCTTCATCCATCGTAACAAATCCCAAGTTTATTTGAGACAGCAATAAACCAGCTAAAGGACATTTCTAAGACTCTCTTGTGGCTACTTGGGGCCCTGTGACTAAGTTCTAGCCAATGATATGTAAGTGGAAGTGTTGTTTGGTATTTCTGGGATGTCACCATAAAAAGCAGGGGCTACCCCTTCTCTTCTTTTTCCTCTTTCCTGGAATGTGAACTTAACAGTTGAACGGAGCTCCAGCAGCCATACTGAAACACAAAATGACCTTGGGACTAGAATGCACAACGAGGATGGTGGACCAGGACAGTCTACTAAAGACCATGGAGCTGCCACATTAGCCACCTTCTGCCTACCTCCAGACTGCTTTAACATAACAGAGAAACCTTGAAGCCACTGTTGAAATGTGAAGCAACAGTTGAAACAACTGGTATTTTGAATTTTCCCATGTATGTAACCAAAGGTAATTTTAATTTGTAGTAAGTTTTATCAAATCAAGTACCCAACAATTACAATGGTTTTGCTGTACATTTCTGAAATTAAAAAGCACAAATCCAGATAACCTTTTTCAGCAAAGTCAAAACAAATATTAAGGTGCTTATCAATTCAAAACTCTTCCACATAAAATAACTTTGAACTTACCTCTCTCCAGCTCCTCAACATCATCACATAAACAGACTAGAAAACAAAGAGAAGGAAATTAAAATGATCATCTTTAACATACTTGTTTTGAAGACACATTTGTCCCTGTCCCCCATCTCATTTTACATTTCTTTAAGTAAAAACATTTCATATTACAGTTAGAAGTACACTATTTACTAAAGGGTCTTCAAGGGCCCACATTAAAGAGTAAATCAAACAAACATTTAAAGGTAGTAAATCTACAGTTCAAGGAGTTTGCACCATGAACTTGAAAATATTCTGAATTTTAATAATGAAAAACTATTTCTTCTCCATCTGAAGATTTTTTAAGTGTAGAAAGAAACTGAGATAAGTAAGTTCCTATTCCAATGACTATATGCTAAGCCAAATGCCTCAGTGCATTTTAATATATCCTACGCTGATCTAATGAAGGACATTAAAGTATCTTCCTGGTCACAAAAGCATAAATGTGAAGAAACATTATAAAAGTATGCCTGAATCAAGAAAATAAGCATCCTATTAGAATCTAAACAAAAGTAAAAGTATGCCTAAAAGTGGAGAAAATAAATTAATTAGCTACAAATCATGATTATCTAACCCCTAGAAGTTTTAGGTTACTGCTGATCAACATTCACTTTGTAATGCACCACCCTCATTATCAGCAACCTCTTTTAGCCCCAACTAGCCTGACCCAAACAAATGCCCAGTCACAGTGGAAGAGCTTACTTTGGTTCCCAAATAAAAGATCTGACCACCATAGCTACTGATGGATTGATAACAAGCTTTCTCTCCAACCAAAGCCTATAAAAAAAAATAATAAACAAAAAAGGTAAAGATTATATGAATTAGGTTTTCATATAGGTTTTCAAGAATGTCAATTATAGAGACAACATTTCAGGTCAACATGGTTTTACCCCATAAGTGCGAGGTGGGAAAAATGTCAGTCAAGGGCCAGTCTGTCAGTGGAAGTGGCAGAAAAGCCAAAGTGCAAAGAGCAATTCTCTGCTTACATATAGTCCTTTTTATTTTTATTTTTTCCAAATTATTGTAATTTTTAATTATTAAACACTAGATACTTTCAAAGAAATCTCTGAATGTAAATCAGAAAGCATACTCATAACACCTGTGAACCCACTGTCCATCCAAGAGATGCTGGAAGTCTGATTTTGG
>PVKU01015750.1:0-17091 GCA_004027475.1 Anoura caudifer | reverse complement strand
TTGTTTTATTTTCTGCACATGGATATCTGGTGAACCCAACACCATTTGTTGTTGACACTGTCCTTTCCACATCAGGTGGTCAATAAATGCAGGAAAAATTGACAAAATGTAACACACATTCCTGGAAAGAAAAACACTCAACACACTAAAGACAGAAGGAAACTGCTTCATATAATAAAGGCCATGTATAAACGCCCACAGGTAACATCGTTGTCAGTGGTGAAAATAATGGAAACTTTTTCTCTAAGATCAGGAGCAAGTCAAACATGCCCACTCTCACCACTGGCAATCAGCATAGCACAGAATTCCTAGCAGAAGTACTTTGGGAGAAAATTAAATAAAATGCAACCAAATCAAAAAGGAAGAAGTAAAATGGTCACTGTTCACAGATGACATGAACTTATAACAGACTTCCACTTCATTTCAATAATTAAATGAAGGTTTTCTTTTGCAGAACAGTTTCATATGTGTGTGGATTTCCTTTGCACTGTGGCATGCAACCTTCCTACCCTCCTTGGACAGAGCAGGAGCTAAAGTGCACATGTCAATGAACTGGGCATGAGTCCATATGTATGTGTGTGTGCCCATGTGGGGGATGCAAACTGCAGGGTGTAGCATTGTGCCTTATGTCTATCATCACTCCAGCTTTGTGTAATATTAAAAGATATATTTGTGAAACATGATGGTACCTTTGATTAACTCTTTATAATGAAAGTAATTCATTCTTCATATAAATTGGGTATGTAATCAAATGTAGGACAACCTTACTCTTTCCAAGATTCTGAAACATGGGTTGAGCCTGAGACATGGGGGTTTTGTTGCTGAACTGCTCTGCAAGACAATAATAAGGTGTGTCCGCAGTTGATGGGTCATTCTCCACCCATTTTCAGGCCTCCCTAAGTCTCCACTCTAACCCTGAGAGCACAGGGATGTGCAGTAGTGTAATTGCACTGTCACTCAGTCATGTTTTCCACCTGACTCACCACATGAGGCCCCATGTAAACCACAAAGGCAATCAAAGCAGAACTGTGGTTTCATCACAACACTGCAAGATAGGGAATCATCTTATTTAATGCAAAAAAGTGCAAAACACTAATTCCTACAAGCCATGGAGTTCAGGATGGCCATTGTGGAGATTCAAACACAGCACTGTAATGATCTAGAAGTGCCCAGTTTCTGCAGGTTATTTCATGTAGTAATGGGGATCACGAAGACTGAGGACTCTCAGGGACCAGACAAAAGGGAACTGTCACCAGTGCTTCATCTGTGCCCTGTGTGTGTCCCCATCAGCTGCCTAAAGCTGCCCTGGTAACAGGAAGTCATTGTCTCTCCTGACCTATGGGGCACCATGCAAGGCCCCATGTCCCTGGGAAATTCCAGTGGGGCTGACATGCAGGGCCAACACTGCTGTGAACACACACTTGTTCACAGAGTGAACACAGAACACTTGTCCATTGACCCTCACTCACCTTCACAACCCCACCCTCACTCTCTGAATATTGGGGAAGCCGGAAGGGAGGGAAAGTGCATCTTTGTTAAAACATTGGATTTCATGTTATAGAAGCATTACCTGACAAGAAAGCTTGAAGAGATTCTGAGATGGCTGCAGAGTAGTAGGAAGCACTGCCCACTTCCTCCCAGCCCAGACAGAACTTGCAGCTAAACTGTAGAGCAATCAACTTGGAAAACCAGTGGAAGTATAGCTGGTATGGAACTTTATACACAAGGGTACTGAAGAAGATGAGAGGAGACAAGGAGAGGGTGAAGCCACCCTGCATGCAGATTTGGGCATTGGAAAGCCTGAAAGATATGGCTGCAGGGAGCTCCTTCCTACAGAGAATGGGGGGTCTCAGCCATGCAGGGGTGTCCATATCTCAGCAACAGAGTTGGAGAAAGGAGGCCATGTAACATATGGATTTGGAATCTGTGGAGATTCTGTCCTCCTGGGGGACTCAGAGAGTAGCATCCCTGGGAGGAAGTGACCCCATTGTTATAAAACCAGGATCTGTGACTGCTGGAGGTGCCATGAAGCTGTTCCAGGCTGGAGGAGAGGTCTGCTTGGTTCACCCAGTAGTGATTTTAAAGGATCCTCTATTTTATGGAAGGACTGTGGGCAGAGAACTGCTGGGAATCTGGACTGTGTGATGTGAGGAAGAGGACCTGTGTTTCCTGCATCCTGTTCATGGAGGAACCCCACATTCCCACATATTGGATCAATAAGTCTGCCAAGTCCTATGGTCTTCCAAAGTGAAGGGGTAAAACCTGGGCTGGATATTTGACTTATTCCTGCTTGTTGGGTGGCAGGGAGGTATCATTTGGCCCTTTGGAGCCCTGGAGGAGCTGGGGAGATTGTAGTGCCATGTTGGCCTGATTTTCTTTTTCTTTTTCTTTCTTTTTTATTTTTTTATTTTTATTTTATTTTTGTGTGTGTGTGGATATCCTTGACAAGCCACAGAGATCTGGGGTTTTTTGGACAATCTCTCCCAGGTGGGCTTCTGTCCTAGAGTCAGTTGAGCATATTATGGGCAATGCAGTTGCATTATGGGGAAGCAGAACCCAGTTTTCTAGTGAGTTCAGCCCTTGGATTCACTGGATGGAGAGGAAGTACTGCTGCACTAGAGAACCACTCCCAAGAATGTTTGAATCATCACTGCCCAGACTGGATAACCCCACTGTACACACTTCTGATGGGGAAGGAAGAGGTGCTCAGAGTGGAGACATTCAAAAGTTGAGACTGAAGCAGACCCAAGTAAGTGGACCAACTCACTGTTCTACTAGAGACCCCACCCTGAGAGTTTGCCCAAGTCAGGTTGAGGACACCATCCAACATTGGCTTGCAGCAGAAAATCTCTCAGGAGGCCCAGGACCAGACAACAAGTGACACCTTTGGACGACCGTGGAGCAAGTTCCAAAGGAATTCACAAACAGCTTATCCAGGAGTGATCACAGCAGGCATATCAATCTGTGGGGAGGATCCATACATTTATTCTCATTAATCTTCTAAAATCTCCTTATTTTTCCTTTTTATTTTTCCTCTTTTTCATTCATATCTCTTACTTTCTCTTTCTTGTCTTACTCTATTTTTTCACTGTTCTGTCCTTAAGTGTATTTTGTTGATGATGCTATCACAGGTGTCCCAATTTTTTGCCCTTTGCCTTCATTTGCTTGGTACTCCCCTTCCCTCCAGCAACATCCCCCCATCTCAGATCATGTCCATGGATCATACATATAAGTTCTTTGGCTTCTCCATCTCTTTATTAGTATTTCCATTATTCTTTTTCTATCCTTTATTTTTATTTTTCTATATGTATTATTTTTCTTTACTTTCCCTTCCTTCTTCCCTTTCATATTCTCTTTCCCATTCATTTTTTAATTCTTGAATTATTTTTGTTTCTTGTCTTTTATTGTTCTGCCTGTTTGTATTTGTCTTTTTTCTTTTCCTATTATGTTATTGTTGTTGCATTTGCTATTATTGTTACATTTTTCTGTTCAATTGTTTTTGGTTTTGTTTTCTTCTGTTCTGTCAGCACCTGTACAATGGTTGTAGAACACTAAGTGTCTGTACAGATTGTAGATTTTCACTCTGCTCCCCTTTGGTCACAAGGTTGCAGCTCCCAGCAGGGACAGAAATGAGTCAGTCTGGCTGCAGCAGAGTCTATTCCTCTCTGTAATTACCTTGAACAAGAGGGAGAAAACTTGCATCATTGAAACACCTGATGGAGGCCAGGTGATCAAGGCCCACAGCCCCTGCATGCTCTAGGTCTGCATCTTCCCAACCTATAGGCACGTAGAGCAAACTACTCCCCACAGGATGAGGCAGTCTTAGGGGACCCAGAGTGTGCATGGGAGGGGACAATGATGGAGGCCAAATTTGACCACAGGGCCACCTGTAGCAGTGACAGATACACCTGAGCTTCTAACTCTCACATGGTGAAGTCCATTTACATCAGGGCTTGAGATTGTCTCAGACACTCGATTACAGAGGGGACAGAACAGGGACAGTGTGGATCCATGGCAGTGATCCTGAGCCCAACACACACTTTAGCAGCAGTTGTCTGTGACAGTTGTAGGTGACTTCTCCACTCTGGTGAGCAAACTGAGACCACAGGTGTATACAGCCCTGGAGAGTCAGTAACACTAGATACAGACACTCATTCATGCTATCATTACAACAAAGGTGGTGCTACAGCTCATGGAGTGTGTCCTACTCTGTCTCTGATTAGGGTCAGAGGAGCAGTGGGGCCAGTGGGGAGGGCACAGAAGCAGACATCAGGCTTATTGTAACCAGAGGTGGCCTCTTGGAAATGGACCAGCCCTGCTCAGGATTCTGTGTTTACTTGTTTAAATGTTATTTTGACTATACTTCATGGACCACTAACTCCTTTACAGAGGCACAGACCTCTCTGCAGGTCTCCAACCCCAGGGCTCCATATATAGTAGGAGGACATGCAAACAGGGCCCCTCTGCTCGTGAAAAGCAGCCCAGCCCAGGATTCTCAGGTGTTTGTTGTTCCTGCTCAGGCTAGAACACACACTACTCACCATGGAGTTTGGGCTCAGCTGCAGCATTTTCCTTGTTGCTATTTTAAGAGGTAATTTATGGAGAATGAGAGACATTGAGTATGTGACTGGCTATGACTGAAACAATGAATGTGTGACAGTTTCCTAACCTGACATCTTTGTGTTTGCATGTGCCCAGTGTGAGGTGCAGCTGATGGAGTCTGGGGGGGCTTAGTGAAGCCTGGGGGGTCTCTGAGGCTCTCCAGCACAGCCTCTGGATTCACCTTCAATAGTTACAAAATGAACTGGGGTTGCCAGGCATTAAGGAAGTGTTTGGAGTGGGTCTCCAGCACAGCCTCTGGATTCACCTTCAATAGTTACGAAATGAACTGGGGTTGCCAGGCATTAAGGAAGTGTTTGGAGTGGGTCTCATGCATTAATAGTACTGTTGGTAGCACATACTGTATCAACTCTGTGAAAGACCAATTCATCATCTCCAGAGACAATGGAAAGAACAAACTCTACTTGCAAATGAACAACCTGAGAGCTGAGGACATGGCCCTGTATTACTGTGTGAGAGGCACAGTGAAGGGAAGTCAGTGTCAGCCCAGACACAAACCTTCCTCCAGCAGACAAGAGGGCTGGTCTGCAGCAGGTGCTCAGAATACCTTGAATACAATGATTGCCCCAGGATCACCTGCTTCAGATTAAGCGGTGGTTTTCTGATGGGTGTGGGGTTAACTTTCCACTCAGCAGGTTCTCTCTGGGAGACTCACTCCTTTCATGATTCTGTGCTGACCTCTTCAGTGTCTGTTACAGAGGCTTGTTGTCATCAGAGGAAAACATTCTCACATGCACCAAAGTCAGAGAGTCACATACATTTGTTTCCTCATGTTCTAATGCATCATCAAACCTTCTGAGCATAGCCAGAGGCTCTGCAGTACACAACAGTGTAGCAGTCCCATACAGCTCACAGTCCAAGCAGGCCAACAGCAGGATACATGCATGCTGGACAGTAGATAACAGAGGCGTATGAACAAGTGCCAGAAGACAAAGACCCCTGGTAGTGATGGTCATTGACTTAATTCCATGGACATGATGGCAAAAACAGTTGACATCATGCGGAGGTAGAGGGACCGCCAACTCTTCCTTTGTATGGGAGTCTAGGGTGATGATGTCACACACAGGGGACAATGAAAAAGTTGTCACTTCATTGAGGAGTATATTGAGAGCAGGACCAACTTTTCAGCAAGTCAGGAGTGACTGGACCATGTCAAGTAAGGAGTCTGGTTCAGGATCTTATTGTTCATCTGTGACAAGGTCAAAATGGTCCTGCTCACAGGACTGGCCTCTGTGGTTCCATTCCCACACCTGCATCAAACTAGAGAGAATCCCCACCTTCACTTCAGATTTCCCATGTGTGCACAGGAGGAGAGAGAGGGGTGAACATTAACAGACACAGGGGTTCTGCAGAAGCAAGGCATATGGAGTTTAAGGCTTCATTTCATCTCTGGCCCAGGAGCTCCCTCTACATCTGACATTCCACATGTGACTATCTAAGAAAGCGATCAGTACAAAGCAGTTGCTTCTCCGTCTAAATGCATTAGGTAGACACATATTACCAATATCTGAGAAACTCTTCCCTTAAATAGCTTCATTGGTAGATCAAAAGGTGCCCCAAGATCTGGCTGAAAGTTATTCCTGTGCCTGTCCATAGTGTGTTTACACGTGATCTTACTTTGAGTTCGTGGTCCAGTAAAGTAGATTGTTTTCCTCAGCGCTGTTGGACAACCTCCACTCCAGTGAGGGACTGACTGGGACAAACAGTGAAGGAGGAGGAATTAAGCCCTTCCCCTCTGTGTGCTGGATTCTGGAGCTGGAACAGGGGTCTTCTTCTGCCCTGGGCAGCCTGCTCCTGAGCCTCCACACAAGGCAGAGTTACCACAACAGCTCTCCTGTGTCTGCTGCCTTCAACCGCTGCCCATGGAAATTTTGGGTGTCTCACTGTCCATAAAGTAAGCATCAATTCTTTATAAATGTAAATGCAAATGTGCTTTTTTACTCAGTTTCACTGGAGACCATGACCTATACTCTTGTAAAGCAGAGGGCATGAAAGTTTGCCCCATTGCCCATCAGAATCCACACATGTGTTCCCTTGAAACAGTACTGGGTACTCAGCGAACAAAATAGAGGACCCCAATAACTAGTGTCACCTAGGAATTTGCAAAATTGTTACATATCATTCCTTGTGAGCTAGGCCTGTGAGGCCCATTGAAAATATTGGACTCTTGGGAAGACTCAGAGGAGATCACTGAGGGTGAATAAGGCAGTGCTGTGTGGCATCAGAGCTCACCGAGACAACTTCAGCAGACTAAGCTTATGACCAGCACAAGGTACCAGCCCTCAGTGATTGATCTTGCAAATGACTTTTCTCCATCTTCATCTTGGACAACAACCAACTGCAATTTGCCTTTTATGGGGGAACATTGCTGACAAATATTTACTGAAACACAAACATTTATTTGTCTTATCAGATTACTGTGAACACTTTCTTAAAAAGGATGTTTGCTTTATGCAGGTCCCAAGTGTAATAATACATGATAAGACAAGATCACCATACAGAATAAATATGTAGTGACTGAAATGACTCGGTGTCACACAGACCTGGTACACGCTGATAAATCCTACACAGACCCAAGGTCCTGTGGAAATGGGGACTTTCTTAGTGTTCGTCTCCATAGGAACCACCTGTAACATTCCCCTGACATCAAAAACTGAAACAGATGCTCTTGTCTTTCCCTGGAAGTAAGTGAGAACTCACTGCCTGCTGGGCTGCTGGATTTGAGAATGCAATGACCCCATGGGTAACATCACCACTGCTCCTCCGTGACCAACCCCAAAGAACACCACTTTTGAAAGGAAGCTTAGGCAACAAGCAGTGTCAAAATTATTACTCGGGATACCTTGGCCAGTGCAGCAATATCCATGAGGGTCAAACTTGAGGCCAAGGTACAGGAGGAGGTGGCGGTTCCTGCAGAGACTGACAGGTGGAACTGCGGCTCACTGAGCAGTGAGTCTGTCTCCATGTGGGATGTCGTGGACTGAGGTCCATAAGGCAGGTGGTAGTGTTACGGAAAATAATTCAGAAAATAATGATTCTGACGCGATTGGGGTAACGGAGTGAGGCTTTATTACACATGCGGACCCAGAGGAGGCAGTCTCCAAATTCTGGGTCCCAAACCTTGGCTGGGCAGGGCTTTTATTGCTCTCTGGATGCCATATTCTACGTGGCAAAAGCAGGAGGTACAGAAGCTGATGCAAAAATAACTCTAGCTTTGAGGTGTCCTTATCGGAAGCTGGGTGTACAGAAGCCAAAGCAGAAATTATGACTACCTAACTGAAACCCAACAGTTTTGCAGTTTCTAAGTAACCTAAACAAAACTCTTTCCCAGTTCCCAGTCCCTCTTCTGGATCACTTTGTCCTAGTTGACTTTTCTCCTACAGTAGAAGGGAAGATACTCATCTGGATGGAGCATCCAGACAGGACAAAAAGCCAGTGTGTCCCTCGCAGAGCAGCCCATCATTCACTCACTTAGGAAGGCACACTCAGGCCTAGAATCCATGTGGGGGCCCTGCCCATGTGGAGGGGGCAGTGCATAAGGAAGATCTGGAGTTCATTACAATGAGAATCATTACTGTGTGTGTGTCCCCATGTGGATTATTGAACAAAAAAAGTTCAGTGAGATTAGGGCCACATGCAGGGGTCCTCAAATGGGACCTTCAATCAGAGAAGCCCAATGAGAGGGGCCGCAAAAGCCCTGGAGACCTTCAGGAGTCAATAATTTTGGCTGAGACAGTGCATAGGGTCATTTAAAGAAAGGAGCTCCCTGGTAGCTTCAAAGAGCCCTGGCTATAGGGTTCCTTATGAGTCACTGGGGTTTAGAAAGCATGGTTGTGCATCCAGAGATGTCAAAGCACAAAGTTTCCCTGTGAAAGCATTTTTAAATCAGGTCTCAGCCTTTAACACTGGACTAGAGATACTGAGAGGTCCATTCCCTCTGAACCTAGGTAGGACCCTATACTGCAGGGCACAGGCTGAGCAACAGGGGACACTGGACCCATGAGCTCAGGCAGCTGCCCAGAAACAGGTTCAGAAGGAGCTGAAGAGGGATTCCTGTTAGGCTTGGGTCTTCTTCTTTTCCTGAAAACATCTATAATAAGAGTTGGACATGAGGTGACTGTAAACATCGTATGGTATCAGAGAATTTACCAGTTGATAAGACATGAGGACCACAGTTCTTGGGGCTATTTCTGTGGCTTCCTTGTATCTGAATTGTAAGGAGCTGGGTCAGGGGTGGTTCTATTAACTCACTAAGAGCAGCATTTTGGATATGCACAGATCTAGGAATAAGACATTTATCATTAAAGTCCAGAACTGGTCCAGGTGGTCTCCATGTGACTCAAAGGTGGGGTCTGAATGAGGAGAGTGTGCTCTGAATGCTTGTTCCTCAGTGGGAGGAGCTATATCTGCACAGATCTCAGGGACTTAGCAAGGACCACATATCCTACAACACTAATTAATTAGGACTTGGACTCTGAGTCTCCTGCTGAATGTGGTCCTGTGTCTTCTACTATCTCTCAGGCAGGATCAAGATTTCAGCTATGAAACAATCTGCCTCATGAATATGAAAACAAGAGGAGGTACATTAGGTTAAATGTGGGTCTGTCTGTTCTCTGAGAGCATCACTCTCACCCAAACTCTCCCATACAGGAGTCCTGATGACACAGCCCCTCACCATGGCCTGGAGTTGGAGAGGCCTCTTCCTGGTGGCAGTTGGTACAGGAGCTCCGCAGTTCCTAGATTGATGAGGGAACTGGGACATTCAAGGGGCATTTCCATTCACTCCTGTCTCCTCTACACAGTTAATCCATGCCAAGGTGCAGCTGGTGCAGCCTGGGGCTGAGGTGAAGCAGCCTGTGACTCCGGGGAAGGTCTCCTGCAAAGCTCCTGGATACACCTTCACCAGCTACTATATGTGTCAGGTCCCAGAACAAGGGCTTGAGTAGATGGGACAAAATGACAGTACAGTTGATTGCCTGTAAATAGTTCTTCATTTCAGTTGGTATATACTTCATTTCTGAATGCTTATTTGTTATGGTTTCCATGGATTTTTTTATGCTGTTGAATGTCCCTCTGAGATCATCTACCTCCTCCTAACATCATTGAACATCCTTATAACCAGTGTGTTGAAATCATTATCCAGTAGATTGCTTGTCTCCATTTTGTTTGATTTTTCCTGAGTTTTGTTTTGTTCTTTCATTTGGCCCTTTTTATTCATCTCCTCATTTGGGCAGCATCCTTGTGTTTGTTTCTATGTATTAGAAAAAGCTGCTACATCTTCCTGTCTTGATAGCGGTGGCTTACTGTAGTAAGTGCCCTGTAAGATCCAGTGGCTCAGACTCTCCAATCATCCAAGCAGGAACTCAAAGTACCTCCACCATAGGGGCTGTATACATCATACTTCTGCAGTTGGGCCTTGATTGCCTTTGTTAGGTCAGTGGGAGGGATTTTCACAGACCAATCAGCTGCAAGGACTGGCTATCACCACTAACCACCAAACCCTGGGCACTATGGAGGAAAAGCTGTGCAGGGTCCCACTCCATAGAGCCAGGGCTCTGATGCCACTAAGTTCATTCTCTGAGTGTGTCAGTTGTGAAAGTAGTTGATGGTAGAGCTTCAAATTGTTTTCTGGTTTGTCCAAAATATACGAAAGCTCTGGGATCTCCCAGTGGGTGCTGGCAACGGTCAGCCTCCATCTGTGTCCTATCCAGAATTAATGTCATATGCTACAATGTGACCTCCAAATGGTTGCTAATTGTGATGGGTTTGGGGCTGTCCAAGCAAGATCAATGTGTGAACCAGGGTCAGCTGCTGTTACTGCCAGGCCTGGGTCCACTTAGTGAGAGATGTAAGGCTTACTGAAACCAGATGTTTCTGTTTGAGATCATTAAGGAAAGTCTGAAGTATGAGCAAACTCATTCATTTGGAAAAGCCAGTGGAAGCAGCTTGGGTGGCCCTGAAAATTGTGTGGGACAGAGCCTCATGGAATCACCTGGGTGTGGTAAACAGTGTGAACCAGATTGATGGAGTCTCATATATGGTGCCCACCTGCTGGCTCTGTGGGTTTAAGACTCATCTAAGGAAAGTAACCATGCCAGCACTTCTGTCTGGGAGAAAGGAGGCCCTGCCCTAGCACTTGCCCTGACGCCAGATAAATCAGTTCCTCCCTGTATACCTCTGGTGCCTTTCAAGCTGCTGCCCTGGTGCTTGAGCTCTGAGGGAGTGAGTTTGAGTACATCTGTGCATGGGCACTTTCAAACCAATACCTGGGACTCAAGAAGTTTCTATCTTCCCTCTTCTCATTGCTGATTCTTTTCTACCCACAGAAGTTATGAACTTAACTTCCTGGCACTGGAACCCCAATCTTGGCAGCCTTATGTGGGGCTGGTTCCTCTCTCTCCTGAGATACTCCTCTTGATTTTTATTTACCACACGTAGTCCTGGGGCTCACCATTCAGCCTCTCTGTCCCCTCCATCCAGTCTCAGTGTGGTTTCTTGTTTATTCCATGGTTGTAGAACTTCCATTAAGCTTGATTTCTGGTGGTTCTGAATAATGGTTGGTCTGTAGTTTAGTTGTAATTTTTATGTGGTTGTGTGAGGAGGCAAGAAGCTGTGTTTACCTACACAGCCACCTGGACTGGAAGTAAAAGAAGTGTTTTTATTGAAATCAGTACAGACTTACGCATATTTATTTTTGTTTGGTTTGGATCCAATATTATAATATTAATTTTGTTGGAGTGTGAAGCTTTTTCTGTCCATTTTCACCCCAATCCTCTTGGCTCCAGTGTCTTCTTGAAATGCCCTGAGCTTCCTTTCTCACTTCCTCACTTTGACTCAGTGCAAGATGCTCCAGCATCATCATGTGTATTTCCTCTCCCCAGCCCTGCATTTTCCTTCTCTCCCAGGAGCCTTGTTTCACTTCATTTAAGAATGATGTAATAATCCAAAACTTTGATGCCAGGAAGCTTGCTTGTATTGGGGAGCCGCTGCTATGGAACCTGTCAAGTGACAGACTTAGCACCAAGTATGCGGTGGGTGTGCTTACCATGACTGACAGACCAAGAGTCCAAACAGGAGTCAGAGCAGCCTGGTTCACAGCAACCTGGACAATGGGTCTTGGAACATGATGTTTCCAGAAAGCTAATGTCTGCAGTGTCTACTAAATTCTTACTTGATATTTCCACACAGAAGAGTTCTAAGCCAAGTGAACAGATTGCAACTTGAATAACCATCAGAGAAGCAAGGTCATTCAACCACTTTACAACCTTGAATGGGTTCACAACCTCAGAAGCACTGAATTGATGAGATCAGGCACCTTGATGACAGGTGATGCCACACTCTAAAACTGTGCAACATTAATATCCCCAGACTTCCTAAAAGGACTGTGACTGTTCCAGATTGCACTGAGGAACAGGAAATAATAAGACTTCCAAAGATTACTGATTATTGTCTCTGAGCAGTCATTGATTTCAGAAGATCTCAAATATCTCTGGTCCCTCAGTCACAGTAGGGGCTTATGAAGATCAGGTGCTCAGTCGAGGTTCATTGAATGCCCTTCTCACAAAAAACACAGAGGGTCCTTGGCCCCATCCCATAGTTATGTCACCTTTTATGATAGCACAATTGATCTTCATAAGAAACACTACAAATAGAGGATTTCTCAGATGGTTTCTCTGACCTATGGTGTGGGGATATTCTGAAGGAAAAGGCCACACAAAATCCACAAAAACACCCTATACAGGAAACCTAAATAAGGAATTCAGAAACTCCTGCAAAAATTAATTACTTCAAAAAACCAGAAGGTTCCTACAACACCATCATTCAATCAGCTACTTAGCTTGTGCAGGGGAAATGGATTTTGGAAAATAACAATAAAATTTTCTGAACTTAACCCAGCTGTGGCAGCAAATATGGATGTCCTAACAGATGTGACTTAAGTGCTGGGCAAACTAATATAACTCTGGTGCCTGGTGTCAGGCTACTAACCTGGAAATGCTATTTTCCCATGCCTGTTACCAAGCCATAACATCACCGGGCTGTTGATCCAGTAGAGGACAGGAACACAGAAGAAATGGTGTTTTTAAGGTGTGTGATGGAATGAAACTGCCTGCAGTCCCACCTGATGTTTTCTCCAAATGATGCCCACTTCAATCACAAAGCACAGAATGGATGATGAACAGGGCAGTCTGAAACTTAGGTCATGAAATAATATAACAGTGTAATGAGCCCTCAGGGGTGATGGAACCTTGTCACAAGAGAGATGGTAGGGACAGAAAGAAGGAAGGAGCAGGGAGCCTGAATTCACTCCCATTCAACAGTACAACAAAGACCCACAGACAGAAACTTATCTCCAAATATCAGAGTCCAAGTCAACCCATCTTAAATTCATATTATTCCTAATTATTCAACATCTCTGAAACTATCAGTTACCTTGTTTCTGCCCAACCACAAAAGCTGCAAATACCAAATCAACAGAGATGGTCCCACGTGTCATTAATAAGGACACAGCAAATGATGCAAAATGGCCTCATTGTGCATATCCTCCTGTTCCTCTCCTGTTCAGAGAGTAAAATTATGACTTTAAAATGAGCTCTTACTGCTCCAAGTCTTGGGTGGATGGATAGGCATCTTGTTAAGTCCCAGGGTCTTGCAGGCTTGTGTCTCAGGGTAACCACAATATCACCCTCTGTCTTAAGAGACAGTATCACCTCTGCCACACTGTTCCCAGACATTCCCTGAGCAGTAGGATATATGAGCCTGTTCACAGCAGAATCAGGTTGAAAACCCCACTGCCCTCCTCCCAGACACACTGAGAGTGCAGTTGTCTCTAGGACTTCACACTCACCAGGTCCATTCTCTCTCCCTTGTTCCAATGTTAGCTGTGTACTCACAGCCCTACTAAGGGCTCTCACTGGGCAGTTAACATACCCAGGTGTCAGTTCCAGTCCATCTCTTTATGTCTCTCTCAGTGTCTCTGCAGCCTTGCCTGGCCACATTCACCCTCATAAAGGAAACTCTCAGGCTGTGTCCCTTTATTCTCTGCTTAGCATCCTCATCCTGTCTTGGGATGTTCCTCCCATGTCTTTCTGATCTTTACATGACATAGTTTCTCAGGGAATAGTCCAGTTGGTTCTGCTGCATGCTGTAGGGAGATTCACAGTGTAAAGTTCAGTCAAGTGAACCAGTCCTGGATGTGCATCAGGGATTCAGGCCATGGAATGTTGGTCTCCTGGTCATGGCAACACAGGAATCAGTTCTCAGTAACATTAAGCATTCCTACCACCATTGCTCTACCAGTTTCCATGAGCATTCTATCCATACCAGGGTTTTTTAGTCCATGGACAATGGATGGGGCCCCATGTTCTGTCAAGATTTTAAATAAAACACCAAAACAGGCCCCATTTTAAAAAGTTGAGAAATAGAACGTTGTTAAAATGAAAAACTTTTATCCCACCGAAGACACTATTATGAAATTTAAAGAGAAGCCTACACAAGAAGAGTATATTTGTAATCACATGTCTGAGAGAATAAAGCATTTATTATACATTAAGAGGTTACATGTTGTGTGGGGGAACCCAGCAGACTCTGACCACACTGGCCATCACCAGAAATGGGGCAAATGAGGAAGGGAGTGACATGTCCTATCAGAAGTTCCCTTTCCTGTGAGCAAATCTGTGCTAGGAATTCTTCTCATTTCTGATGCTCAGAACCTCAACTTCCTAATAACACTAGGCTGAGAAAACCGATCAGTAAATCTGCTTTCATAACCATTTCAAGATAAGAAAATTCTCCACTGCACACATGCATAATTACTATTGTTATTTCTAACTGTTTCTCCATGTAAAAAAGCATTTTTTTTCTTATGTAATTGGCTTAGGGATTCTGCAACATGCTGTGAGCATGCATAAGGGTAGTGTTTGCACAGGCAGCTGTAGACACAATCAGAATCTTCCAAAAATTAATTCATAAGTCTTTCTCGCCTGTGGTTGGGATGAAGTTTCTCAGCTAAAAATGTCATAAACAAAATACAATACTGAAACCAGCTTTATTTTTTAAGTTTTTACACTGAGGCAAACATCACTCGCATATAAATTTACATTGATATGTATTTGGTAAGTGTTGGGTTACAGAAACCATCTGAATGAATGGTAATTTCTTCCAAATCTATTTGAAAGATGCATGAGAATTCCAAAGTATCACCTACTCATCTAGTCCAACATTTCTTCTCATGCTCACAAAGGTGATATCATCATTTGATATTATTCCAATGTGCCTCATAAAATAGATGATCTCTGTCCAGGATGCACATGGTGAGTGAGATCAAGAGAGGAGGTGTCCCCACAGAGGTCCAAGAAAGACCAGGGTGTCAGACCTCCATCCCTCCCCACTTATCTGAGAAAGGTGTCCCCACGTGCAAATTTCACTGCCAGATGAAGTGCAAACCCTTCCCTGGGCTGTAGGAGTCCCCAGCTCTCTCCTCACAAGGGGCTGAGGTCTTGGGGAAGGCAGAGATGTGCTCTAGAATAAGATGGAACTCCTGGGTCTCTTCCTATACCTGGTGACAGCCCCCCTGGGTGAGTGTCTCAGATGTCAGACACTGGTCTATGGGATGAGAGTGAGTGCATGTGACTGACAGGATATGTTGTTCCTCATTCCCAGGTGTGTTATCCCAGGTGCAGCTGCATGAGTTGTGCCTAGAACTCGTGAAGCCCTTACAGACCCTCTCCCTCACCTGGACTCTCTCTGTATTCTCTTCAATGAGGTCTCCAGGCTCCAGGGAAAAGGCTGGAATGGGCCAGTACAATATGGACTGGTGGGGGTAAAGACTATATTCCCACACTGAAATCTGTCTCAGCATCACCAGGGACACCTGCTACAGAGCCAAGTTTATTTAACAATGAGCAGTCTCACTGCTGATGACAAGGGCGCACAATGAGGGGAATCAGTGTGATCCCAGACACAAACCTCCCTGCAGGAGACAAGAGAACTGGGCTGCAGGGGGCTCTCAAGGACCACAGATTGTGTAGGTACAGGGAACATGGAGGTTAAGGCTTAGTCTCATCTCCGACCAGGAGCTTCCTCTCCACCCAACATTCCACCTGTAGTTACCTAGGAAAGTGATCACCATGATGTGAAGTGGTTGCTTCTCCTCCATCTAAATACACTGGGCAGATGCATATTGTCTCTGACTTGGAACTCTTCCCCTAAATAGCTTTGCTCTGACAACTGTTTTTTGTTTTCTTTTGACTGGATTACAAGATGCTAAAGATCTGGCTGAAAGTTATTCCTGGCTTTGTCCTAGTGTGTTTAGAGGTAAACTTCCCTTTGTATTGGTGTCTTAGAAAAACAGATTGTTTTCCCCAATAAAAGTGGGCACCCTCCACTCCACTGAGAGACAGACAGAAACAAAGAGTGACAGAGATGCAATTAATACCTTCCTGCCCTAATGATAGATTCTGAAGCTGGAACAGAGATCTTCTTCTGCCCTGGGCAGCCTGGTCATCTGTCATCACTCCAGGCTGAGTTCTGACAGCAGGTCTCCTGGCTCCACTACCCGCAACCCACACTTCATAGGATTGTGGGACATCTCGCTGTCCATAATATGAGCACCAATTTCATATAAATGTAAATGTAAATGTAAATATCATTTTGGGTCTCATTCTCTGGAGGAACATGACCCGTGCTACCATAAAGTAGAAGGCATGCTGGCTTGCCCACGTTTGCCCATCAAAGCCCAAACATGTGTTCCCTTGAACTAGTAATCAACACTCAGTGAACAAAGCAAGGATCCTATTGATGTCACCTTATAATTTGCAAACCTGTTAGCTAACATTCCATGTGTCCTAGACTTTTGAAGCCCGTTGAAAATACCAGAGCCTCACGAAGATGCAGAGGAAATTATAGAGGGTGGGGAAAAACAGTGCTGTGTGGCATCAGAGCTCACAGAGATGACTTCAGCAGACTAAGCTGAGAACAAGCCAGGGCACACCGGTCCTCAGTCATCAACTTGCAAATGATTTTTCTCCATCTTCGTCTTGGACAATAACCATATATGATTTGTCGTTTGTTTGGGAATGTTACTGACAAGCATTTACTGAAACCAAAGGATTTCTTTGACTCATCAGATTTACTGTAGAAATTTGCTAAGGAGGATGTCTGCTTGATGCAGGTCCCAAGTGTGATAATACATGATAATGACAATGCTTATATAAAGGATAATGATAATGTTTATATAGAGGATAAACATGCAGTGACTGAAATGACATGAGAGTCCACATAACTAACACATGTTTGTTAATCCAGCACAGGTCCCTGGTCCTGTGGAAATGGGGGCTTTCTCAGTACTCTCCTAGGTAGGAGCTACCTGCTACATTCCCCAGACAGTGCAAACCAAAACAGATGCTCTTGCCTTTCTCTAGATAAGCAAGAATTCAGTGCCTGCCAGGCTGCTGGATGTGGAGGACATGGAGT
>PVKU01015749.1:0-17105 GCA_004027475.1 Anoura caudifer | reverse complement strand
AAAAAAAAAAAAAAAACTGCCTTGATAAAAATCAGAGCTGTTATCTTCTCGTAGAAAATTCCACCTCTTCGGCCCCAAAATTTTTAATTTACAAGGCCTCTGTAAAGCTGCTGGCCGGCTGGGCTGCAGGCCGGCTGGATGCCATGTTAAGGCCCACTCACCTCTGAGACTGAAGTCCCTTGGGCTCCTTATTCCCACCCCAGCATTCTAAGAACTTCCTACCTTCTGGAATCCCCCAGATGCTGGACCAGGTATCGGAACTTCTCGCCCGCCCATTATCCAGCTTTGCCCAATGCCCACACCTGGCTCCCTCCTCTCCTCAGGGAGCTCATCTATTTCATTAGGGCCAGACGGGCACTTCGCATGCCACTACGTCCTTCTCCCTAGTCGTGACGAGCACCAACACGAAAATTCTCTCAGTTCAGAGCTGCAGCGACGACGATGACTTTGTTCTCAGGGCTTGAAAGTGTCCCTGTTGAGCAAGGGCTGTGCGATGTTAATACATTTCCCGATTTCAAGAATATTCCTTGTACGGTTGCTTAGCACTCCATTTCAGCTGCTTGTAACTTTCCGGTAAAACCCTTTCCTACTTCCTGAGCAGGAACAGTTGAATAGGACTTAGTACTATTCATTTACTCAGTACCATTCTCACGGATGGCCTATGGCGCCGGAGACTCTGCTAAGGTTCTGGGGGCGAGGAACCGAACAGACGCACATCCCTGCCCTCACACAGTCACACCTGCAGGGAGACAGTAAAATTACAGTGCACGCAGGTGGTGGGAAGTGCTGAAGAGACAAATACAGCAGGGGAGGCGAACAAGGAGTCCCGAAGGCAGCGCGGGCAATTTTAGATATTTTACAACCCTCGTTTGGACAACACAATCAGGAAATACTTGTTCTGATTCTCGCTTCCCAACCCCGAGGGAGAAGAAAACGTGGACAGACAAGTTCCTCTTCACAGCTGCCGGGATCTCTTTTAACCTGTGCTCTCTATCACCTGAGTCTGGAACAGGGTAAGCTGACCTCAGAAAACCGAAGAGGCCTGGTGGCGAGCGGTTAGCGCAACCACACTACTGCTTTGGTAACATTCACAGGAACCAGACACAACACATCCGCTTGGTGAGATGGCATTTCGCAACGATTTGCTATAATGAATAGGGAGCCTCTCCTTCTATTTTTCATGGGGGAACTGTATTAATGTGCTATCCAGCTAACTTATATTGGTAATTCTGATCATTATGTTGACTGATTTTCATGTCTTTTTAAAATTATGATTGCATACTGGTAAGCTGCTCAAATTTATTTATTTATGTATTTATTTATTTTCATCCTCACCTGAGGGCATGTTCATTGAGTCTTGAGACAGAAAGGACAGGAAGAGAGAGAGAAACATCAATGTAAGAGAAACATCAATCAGTTGCCTCCTAAAACGCCCCCAAACTAGGGATCGAACCAACAACCTAGGTATGTGCCCTGACCAGGGATTGAACCTGAAACCTACGTATGTGTGCTGATTGGGGATCAAACCCACAACCTTCTGGTGTATGGGATCGCTCCAAAAAATGGAGCCACCCAGTCAGGGCTTCAAATACATTTAAGCCAGTATAGTCATTTTCAGAATGTCATCAAAATGTACACATAATGTCTGTTTCCGATTATCATGTAAGAAACTTAAGTAATGTAGTTAAACAGAATCTACGATGCTTTACTTTAGGTGCTAATTTAAACCTCCTTCTCAGCCAATGTTTTGACAGATTTCCCAGCAAGTATCTTACAGATTGGTTTGGACTTTAACCTGATTGGCAATACTTCCAAGACATGTAAGAAGGTAAAGGGAAAGCAGCAGCAGGCAGGAAGCTAGCCCGCAGGGTGAAGGAAATCGTGAGCACATTGAAGGAATGTCCACGTTTGGACTCCTCATTCTTGAGACTGGCACTGAGCCGCACTCGGATATCCACCTAAAAGTTCACGCTTTCCATGAGCAGTGGTGGCTCATTGCAAATTATTTTAAAGATTTCACGTACTTATTTTTAGAGAGAGGTGAAGGGAGGGAAAAAGAGAGGGAGAGAAACACCAATGTGTGGTTGCCTCTCATGTGTCCCCTACTAGGGGCCTGCCTGGCCCGCAACCCAGGCACGTGCCCTGACTGGGAATCGAACCAGCGACTCTTTGGTTAACAGGCCTGCGCTCACTCCACTGAGCCACACCAGCCAGGGCTCATTACAAATTCTTGAAGGTCAAAATGTTATTTAATCATATTTTACACCCAATGCGAGCCTTCTTAGTGTTGCTGATTTTCTAGCCCAATTACTTATTGACTAAAGAAAGTTTTAAAAAAGAAGATTCTAACAGTAGTAGAAAAACAAGCACAGCTGTGTCTAAAGCTAGAGAGCCAAGAACTGATAGGACACCGAGGTCAGCAGGCATCGGTCATCAGGACAGACACCTCGGAAGAAACGTTCGGGAGAGCGGTGCCAGCATTGTAGAGAGCATGCCTGTAGCCCTCAGGTTGCTTAACGCTACGTGGGAACGAAGGTCATTGTCTACAAAGAGTTCACGGTTACAGGTAAAATCAGGAGATACGTCTAGTCGTCAAGCAGCCCTTCAAAGGCAAAGGCCTCTTTTGTCCCCGTTCCGGCACCTCTTGTCCCTTTGCCTTCTTTAGGCACTAGGAGTGAGAGGAAAAAAAATCCTGAAGCAGCAGGCCAGGCCCCCTCTTACCCAGAGTGCCTCTGCATGTCCAGTCCCAAAGACTGATCTCTGAGCTGTTTCAAACCCAACTGAAATGCATTTTCCTAATTCACCAACCAAAAGGAACTGCCTTTTAAAAAAATTCTCACAAAGGCAAAAAGAAAGTGGCCCTGCCCTGGGTACCACCGACGACTGTAGTAGTGTGGTTGTAACTTTTTTTTTTTTTTTTCCCCTTTTTATGTGTGGTTGGTGGCTTCTAGTACCCCCAACTGGTCACCAGGCCAGCCACCAAGGCCCGGTGTCCTGACTGGGTATCAAACCAGTGACCTTGTGGTTTGCAGGCCTGCGCTCCATCCACTGAGTTACAGCAGCCAGGGCCACGTTCTTCATTCGCCAAGTCCGTGTCTCTGAGCTCTGGACTGCACGAGTTCTGTTTGAGCTGGCTTGGGGTGCCCAGGGCTGGAGCGGGCTGACCCCAGTCAGGGACGGGTAGGATCTACAAAGCAGACGCTCTGCTGTGTTACAAGTATCATCGTATTTAGTCTTCGTAACCACACTGACATAGGGTATTTGATCTTCGCTTTACAAATGCAGAAGCAAGCCCTAAGAGGTTAACCTGCCCAAGGTCACGCGCACAGCTAACAAACGTCAAAGTAGCGATCGGAAACCAGGGTACCCGGTTTATTTCAAAGAGCAACGCTCCTACCTGTAAGCGCCAAAGCTTGTGATGTGAAACCGTACAGACCTTAATTCCAACCCTAATGGTAAATTGCTGACACGGAGCTTCCTCCAGCTTGAAATGGAGTGACAACTGCACGTTAAATGGCAAATGGAAGTATCGGATGGGCTACCGCTTACACCGCTTGTCCACGGTGTTGAGTCGGCTGAAATCACGACCGCTGGTCCCATCCCGCATGCCCTCGGTCGGACGGTCAGCGCAGAGGCCACTGCGAGGAAAACACGGCCTACACGGTGGATCGAGGAGGAGCGCGTGGTGGCTGAGCACGCAAGTGGCCAGTCCAGCGCTTCCGCCCCACCCGGCGCAGGCCCCATCTCCCTGGGCCCGGCCCAGGCGCACCAGCCCGGCGGTCCCTTCCACCGCGCTGCTCCCGCGCTCCCAGCGCGGGATCCGCTCGCCCTTCTCCCCCAGATCCCCGCGCGCACGGCCCGCACCCACCTACTGCGGACTCAGCCACGAACACCAGGCAGCAAGTCTCTGCAACCCGACAGGACTGGCCAGCAGGGCGAGGCCGCCGAGGGGGCGGGGAAGTGGGCGGGGCCCACCGGGGGCAGGGCGGGGCGGAGACGCAGGGAGGGGCTGAAGTGGGGTCTAACTAATGAGGGCGCGGAGGAGGCGGGGCGGAGCAGGAAGGGGCGGGTAGAGACGGGGGTGGGCGGGTCGAGGCGCAGGCCCGCCCACTGGGAGCACAGCCCCGCCCCCCAAGCCCTAGTCCGGGCCCCTGGGCCTCCGCTGGTGGGCTGAGGCTTCACCCAGAACCGCAGGTTCCCTGTGCGCGTTGAAGTGCGTTATTTAGTGCACCAAAATGAATTCCTCGAGGACAAGACAATTAAAATATGTGAGGAATGGCTCATTTGGTTGGCGCATCACCCCATACGGTAGAAGGCTGCCCTTTGATTCCTTGCCAAAGCACGTACCTACCTAGGTTTTGGTTTCGATCCCTGCTTGGGGCGCGGAGGGGAGGCAACTGATAGTTGTTTCTCCCTCACATAGATGTCCTCTCGTTCTTTCTCCCACTCCTTCCCTTCCTTTCTCTCTAAAGTCAACAAACATAACCTTGAGTGAGGATTAAAATATATATATATATGAAAATTATACTGCTACCTGAACCAGGAAGAATTGGAATAGCCATCCTTACTCAGAGCGCTTCCAGCGTGCGCAGCCTGAGCCATTGTATATCCTTAATTTAATCCCCACTATTTGGGGATGTGTTCATTGCCATTATCCCCACTCCACAGAAGACAAAATGCGATTGAGAACCTTGAGTTTTGGTCACTAAGTGTCTGTCAGCCTACTTGCCTAACTGACATTTCTAAGTAAACTAACCCCAAAGGCCCCACTTGATGAGACAAACTGTGGGAAATACAAAACTTGCGTCCAAGGAAGACATGAACGAAATCAATTGGCAAACATGCTGGAAAAAATATTTGCCATCCATCTCTAACAGTCAAAGAAAGGGTTAGTATCTTAAGTATAAATTGATTTATTTTTATTTTTTTAAATTTATTTCTAGAGAGACGGGAAGGGAGGGAGAGAAACATTGATGTGAGAGAGAAACATCCCTGTGTTGCCTGTCACGCATGCCTGCGGAAGGAACCACAACCTAACCATGTGCCCTAAGAATTGAACTGGTGACCTTTCGCTTAGTGGGATGGCTGGCGCCCCACCAGCTGAGCCACATGGGTCAGGCAGTTCAAACTGATTTTTAAAAATAGAAAAATGAGCAAAGGATAATTATTTAAATTACTGAAACGGAAAATGAAACATAGGAAGAAGCATACACTTTCCTAACTAAAAGGTTTACTTTTAATCCCCCCAAAAATGAAAACTAAATATATTTTGTGTAGAGCAGGACCAATAAGATGGCACTGGTCCAGTCAAGACAGGATAAAGTATGTAAAAGAAGATGGAGTCTCTCATGTCCACTAAGACAGCTGTCAGCAGCTGTGATGCTTTGGTTCAAGAGGGAAACTAAGTCACGCTGGAGACATCTGGCAAGGAGACACACCTAAGATATCGGCACCTGTGACCAGAACAGCCAGGTCTGCAGAGCAGGACCACCCATAGACTGACTCCTGGGGAGATTCCCCACTTATCATCAGGGCTGCCAAGACATTTTTCAAGACACCCAGAAGGGTGCAATCAACCACTTTAAAGATATGACTGAGGCAGGCCCCAGACCGCTGCTGAGACAGCTGAGCTCCACACGGCGTCATGCTGACCTCCCTTGGCATCAGCTGCTGGAGGATCTGCCCTGCGGGGTTGGGGACTGTGTCTGTTCTACTGCCCACCTGGCTCCAGAAATCCTTCCTCGTAAGGTACTGACAACTCCCTGGCCCACTGTGCTGTCTCTCAGACCTGCAGACTGAGACCCTAGGACTTGGGCTCATTGTTCCCCATTGATTGCTCTGTGTGTGTGTGTGTGTGTGTGTGTGTGTGTGTGTGTTATGTTTCTCTTACACTGTTAAGAGTGCGAGTAAGATATTCATGTATGTTAATGTTCTACTTTGAGTGAACCTGCATGCAGTAAAATCTGAGTGAATAGCATGGTTACCTTGTGTGACTCTTGTCTATTCCTTGGTGCCAGGTAGCAAGCTGAGCAGTTGCCCCAGCTGCCCCACAGGAAAGACTATATTGGCAACATGTACTTGTGACATGTTCAAATAATCGCATCAGGACGCATGAGGATCCAGCATGTGCTGGATGCCTCCTATGTGCCAGGCATTGTTCTAGATCTGTGATAAACTAGGGACACACAGAAGCTTTAATCCTAGAGAGAGGACAAATAATAAGTGAATTATTATTAAGTGAATGAGATGATTTCAGGTAGCCATAACTACCACGGGGAAAGAAATCAGGGTGATTTGGGGATAATGGGAGCACACCTGGACTGGGGATCCAGGAAGGTCTAAGGAGGCCTTATGCGATTCGGGACATGAAAAATAAGACAGAGGCAGTCATGCAAAGACCTGAGGGCAGCGGGAGGAGAGCAGGGGCGGAGGCACCAGACCTTGCACGTTGCAGGAGCAGAAGCAAGGCCTGTGTGATTGCACACAATGGGGAGGAGGAAGGAGGAAGTGTTTCCTTCATCCTTTTGTTTCATTCCGGATTATGCTTTGACGTTTAAGTGAAGGTTGCCAGGCAGGCACACCACTAATTTAAGTGTAATTTTCAAAACTTCTGGAATACATAGTTTTCCTACCTCACCTTTATGATCTTTGTCTCCACTAAAGTAGGAGGAAGGAAGGAAAAGGAAATGGATGTGTACTTTTAGTGCCCAGTAAGCAATCTCGTTTCGATGCATCATCCCTTCTGTTCAACCTATTGTCCAAATTCTATTCTACTTATGTTCTTGTTCACTTTTTCATTTATTCAACACTTATTAAATTCACGTCATGTATTAGGCATAACAACATTTAAGAAACAAAGAACAAACATGTATCGGACTCAACAACTAGTAGAGATTCTCATGGATGTTAAAATGAGTGAGATGTTCCTAAAATCAATGGTTTACACCAAATTTTGTGGCTTAAAACTAACAGTGGCATATTATCTCTCATGGTTTCTGTGTTCAGGGATTTAGGAGGGGCTTAGCAGGCCATTCTGTCTCATGTCCTTCATGACATTGCAGTCCAGGTGTTGGGCGGAGTTGCAGTCATCACACGGGGCTGGAGGATCTACCTCCAAGGCGGTATACTCACAAGTAGCAACGGTATCCTGTGTTGGTGGGAGACCTCAGTTTCTCTCCACGTGGGCCTCTCCACAGGGCTGCTTGAATGTCCTAAGGGCATGGCTACTGGGTTCCTCCAGAGTAAAACTCCAAGAGATCTAGGCAGAAACTCAGTGATTTGTATGACGTAGCCTTGGAGGTATGTGTCATCACATTTGCCGCGTTCTATTGGTCAAACAGACCACCGTTGATAAAATGTGGGAGGGATTCCCACATTTAGGGACTGAATTCAAGAGGAAAGGATCTTTGCCTGCCTTCTCTGAGGCTGGCTACGACAAAAGTCTAGTAAGTGCTTTGAAACTAACTACACGAATAAAACCTAATTTCTCCTCAAATCTATTCTTCCCATAGTCTTCGCTATCTATCTTCATTAATGGCAAAGCATTCTTTCAATTGTTTGAGTCAAAATGCTTGTAGTCACTGTGGACTTCCTCTCATATCCCATCTCTATCCGGTCTGGTCTGTCTGCTAATCCTGTCAACTCTGCAGGTGTATCTAGATTCTGACGGCTCGTTATCTTCCAGCCTAGTCCAAGCCACTACTATTTCTCTCTGGATTATTCTAATACTCTAGTAAATGCTTTGCTACTTGCTCCCTTTCAGTCTATTTTCAAAACAGAAGGATCTAATTAATGTTTAAATTAAACTATGTCACACACAATCCTACAAAGAAAAACCCAAGTTCTTACGACTTGCCCACAAGGTCCTGCAGTACTTGGTCCCCATCTGCTCTCTGACCTTCGCTCTTGTACGTCTCCCCTTTGCTCACTGAACTCCATCGAGCGTGGACTGACTGTTCACGGAAAATGCCGCTTGCTTCCCCAGTTCAGGCCTTTCCACTTTCCTTCTACACAAAATGCTGCGCCCCCAGATATTTTCATGGATCTCTTCTTTTTCTTGGGGTCTTTATTCAAACGTTTCCCTCAGTGAGGACTTCTGTGGCTACCAGCCTGTTTAAAGCTGTAATACCAACACAGAAACACACTCTTTACCTCTTCCTGCTTTATCTTCTGCTTCACTTATCATCATCTGTTATATCTTTTACTAGTTATCGTACTATCTTTTGCCAACTGTAATACATACTCCATTAGAAATTGTTTGTTCACGTCTAGAAGAGTAGAAGGTCTATTATGAAATAAACATCTGTTGTATGAATGAAGAAACGGTGCCAGGACTGGTAATAAGACAAAAGTCAGACATGTCACTGATTTTACAGCAATAACGAGGGCACAGGTTACCACTTCTTATCAACACATTACCAGTTGTCATCACTGCAGCTCCAAAATAGACTTGATTAACAAGTAATCTAATATAAAAACATTATTATAAAACCTGCTCAGAGCCATCAAAGATATAAAAGTATATTTGGGGAATCAAGAAAAGCTTCTCTGAAGAAGTGACATTTGGACTGAGAGCTAAAAGATGAACAGAAATGACTGACCTCGGTAAGGAATAAAGGAGCTGGGTGGAGGGACGAGAAGGAATCCTTCCTTTTTTTTGGTTGTCAAATTCAAGTATTTTCCTTTATACCTGTGAAGTAGCTGGCCATTCCACTGCACCTCCGAGGGGGGTGGCCATCCACATTGCAGTCCACAAACTGGGCCATCCCCAGGATCTCCTTAATGATTCCAGAGAGTTCTCTAGCTAAAGATCGGCGCCACCTCTGTCAGCAATGTCGATGATCTCAGCAAAAATGATATTTCCACTGTGCTTAATGTGTGTGTGTGTGTTTCTTGCATCTTTCTGTCTCTTGGTGGTTCTTTGAGGACTTTGATAATCAGGGCAGAGGCGGAAGACACTACCTCAATCTGGGCCTGTCTGTTCTGAATGGTCAGTTTCACGGTAATCCTCAGACCCTTCCAATCACCGGTTGCTTTGGCGATGTCATCACCAACCTTTTTTTGGAGAAAGGCCCAGGGGGCCGATCTCGGGGCCAGGGCAGCCGTGGCACTGACTTCCCCGCCGGTGCACCTCAGGTAAATGACTTTGGTCTTGTTGGGGCCGAACTTCATTTGCATGGTGGAGGCGGCTGATGTTGGATGAACCCCGATTCGGAACCACAGAAGAAAGTTGCACCTTCACCCCCTCTGAGCCGAAAGGCAAAAGCCAGATAAAAAGGAATCTTGACAGAATACGATTTGGGGAGATCTGAGGCTCCTCAAAGGAAAGAAAAGACAGGGTGCCCAGAACCAAGAGAAAAATATTTCAGGCTTAAAGAGATTAAAGAAACATGACAATTAAATACAATATGTAATCTGGATGTGATCTTGAATTGGGGAAATAGTTGCTATAAAGGACAGCTTTGAAACACATATTAAATAGTAGCATTCTGTCAGTTTTCTGAATTTGATCATTCTCCAGGGATTAAACAAGGGAATGTCTGTTTCTAGGCATAAAGAGTCATATGTGTAATCCACTCTCAAAAGATTCAACAACAGAAAATAGTAGTAAGAATATTATATGCATACTACATATATGTAAAGAAAATGTGACAAAACATTAACAATAGTTTGTTTTTTTTTTCAAATTGAAAAGTGTAATTAAAATTTAACTCTGAATGAAATACCAGACACTAGATTTCAGGATTATTGTGGCATCCAGTGGTATAAGCCTATTATTTAGCAACATTGAGGGAACTGCCAGCAGAAATATGTAAAAGTGGTTCCCTCTGGGAAAGCAGACTAGGGTTCAGCAAATGTTGGGAAGAAACTAGTAAGTCACTGATGAAATCCTAAAGAAATGTGGTTGATTTAGAGGGACGTTGGGAGACAGCAATCATAAGGTAGCAGCACTGGACTTGGGGAGATCAAGTGAAATAAGAGTATGTGTTCTCTTTGTATCAGAGTAGTAGTGAAATGACTATGTAAATGCAACCTAGTTGCTGAAACCAATGTCTTGCCTCCTCCCCATAAACAGCTTTGCTGTGCCCCGAGTAGCAGGCACTTAACTAGGATCCGGACCACTGGTTACTGAGCTGAAGGATCCTGCCAAGTCTCTGCGGGGGTCAGAGTTTCAACCAGACCCAGAGCTACAGACAGCGACCTGTGAGCCCGCAGCTCTTCCCCGTTCATCTCCCCGGGCGTCTCCCTCCTCAGGTGGGTTAGCTCAGTTTCCCTCCGCCGCTCCCCGCCCCGCGGCATCTCTCTACCCAGGACACCCCCAGCACAGGCTCCCTTCCATTGAGGGCAACAAAACGGGAAATAACTAGCCTTTGTCTTCTTGCAGACTTAAACGCTCGGTCTATTTCCGAGCCCCCAGTTCCGTTCTCACGACCTAGCTCTGCAGCTAAACCGCGACACACCCCACAAACCGGGAACAGAGAACGCAAGTCAGAAGGAAATTCTCGCCGCTCCAGTGCTCTCCGCGCAGGTGCAGGAAACCCGCTAAGTCCCACCCACTGGAGGCACACCCTGCCCGCCGGAACCATGAGCCCGACACTTTGCGCCCGGCCGGAACTTGTGCACAGACGCGCGCGCCTGTAGAAGCGGCGGAAACAGCGCCGGAAACAGCGCCGGAAACAGCGCCGGCCGGAAAGCGGAGGACTTGCTCTTCGCCCCGCCCTCATTTGCGGGGCGGTTCTAAGTGGTGAGGAGTCTTCCCCCCCCTCAGCCAACCAGGAAAATCATGGCGCTGGCTTGGCGGCTGAGGCGCTTTCTCCTTTCGGGGCGGGCTGCAGTCCCGGGACTTCGGCTTCCCACGCGGGTTTCCGGCGGGCGCGGAGCTTGCACGCAGGGGCTGCGCGGCTCAGAGGTGGGTAGCTGCTGGGCTCCGGCTGGCGGGCGGGGCGCGTGCTGGCTTCCCCCGGCGAGCCTGCTCTCCTTCCTGGAAGCGGCGCCGCGCGCCTCGGCCCCGGCCTCTGCCTGCGCGTCCTAGGAAGCCTCGCTTTCCCGGCGCAATGCTGTGGACGCTGCGGGGTGGCCCCTGGATCGTCCGGTTCTGGCGTTTCCGTTAGACTGGCTGGACCTTGGTTTATTTCCGGAGGAGGATTGGGGGCTGAGGGTGGGCACCGGTGCACGTGACACTGTGTTATTCTTTTAAACTCTGAAAGCTTTTTTTTTTTTTTTTTTTTTTTGAGCGCCTGCTGCGTTCCTTAGTGGGTTTGGGGGCCGCGTGGAAGAAGGGCTCCACTGCTTTCCTGCAAAGGTTGCAGCCAGGTGGGCAGGTGGCAGGTGACTTGGGGGAAGCGAGGGAGGAGGGGTACTAAGCATGAAATTACTGAGCTTCAGGTTTTTGAGGCAGAGCGCTGGTGAAGTTAAAGTTCGGGAGGACTGTGATACGTAGCGTTTCTTGAAGGTTTGCTGTAACCATACATTGTATTAAGCATCGCCTCCTTTAAACTTCATTCCCATTCTGTGGAATAAGAAGCGTTATTTTAGCCATTTTTAGAAAGAGGAAGCTGAGGTGGGTAGGGATAAATAATGTGTCCAAGTCTTAACAGCTGGGAAGATGTTGGGTTTGGTGGCGGGCTGACCATCCCCCGAGCCCATGAGCTGCTTGCTGGGCTGTGTTGAAAACATGGGGACTTTCTGTGCTGGAGAAGCAGCATAGAAAGGGCAGAAACTGGCAGGGTCAGAAGATGAAAATACAGCATCTCCTTGCTTAACGTGGGAGGCAGGGCAGAGCGCGGAGACGTTGCAGGTTTCCCTCCAGGCCTCTGCTGTTAAGTGAGTCTTGATTTGTGTGTGTGCGCATGCGCGCGCTGTTGGCGGGTCTCGCCTTCAATTTATTGAATGTGAAGCACCTGTGTAGCGCAATAAGGTGCGGCCCACCTGTGTAACAAAACAGTTAAGTTCCTGCTGCGTCTCATCAGCCTTAGAATGAGACGAAGTTATTCCAGAACTTGCTGTAATATTCTAAGCCAAAGGCAATAACAAAAATTATCCTCCCCAGGTACGTTGAGTTTTTAAGGAGTTGAACTATATGTATTGTTACTGATTTACCAATTGTTCATGTATTTTCAAGCCTTTGCCATTGTAGTTTTCTTTTCCCAAAGTTTTCCTCTAAGCGTAGACCGAGAGGTATTTATTTCCCAGGAGTTTGCAGCGCAGGGAGGTTACTTCCCAGAGGCTGAGAAAACACTTTGTCTTTTCTGTTTGTAGTCTATACTACGTAACACCCATATTGGAATGCGTATTTTTCAACAAACTTGCACTGAGTGTTTTCTCTGAGCACAGCTCTGTTCTATGCTGAGGGTACAATGAGTGTAAGAAACCAGCCTTTGCTCATTTGTATTACAAATTGGAAGGAAAGGTGGCCACTTGGTAAATGTAGTGAATGGTGGGTGTTAGGAAAAGGGCAGCGAAGTTACACTAGACCTGATCCTGAGGGAGGAAGAGAAAAGGTGTGAACGGTTAGAGGTGAGAGATACAGAATGATGAGGACAACAGTATTTCATTTTTTAAAAGATTTTATTTATTTATTTTTTAGAGAGAGGGGAAGGGAAGGAGAAAGAGAGGGAGAGAAACATTAACGTGTGGTTGCCTCTCATGCACCCCAAACCGGGACCTGGCCTGCAACCCAGGCATGTGCCCTGTTAGGGGATCAAACCGGCGACCGTTTGCTTTGCAGGCCTGCGCTCAATCCACTGAGCCGCACCAGCCAGGGCAATACAACAGTGTAGGTGTTGTGGTAAGAAAAAGGGGTCTTTTTAAGGAATTAAAAGTGACCGAAGTCTGGAATGGGAGAGTAAACTGAAATAAGGCTAAGAAGTCAGCATGTACCAGTTTTTTAATTAGCTGTTACTACGCAACAAATTATCACAACTTAATGGCTTAAAACAGTAAGTGGTTTCTGCTGGTTCGGAGTCCAGGTGAGGCTTAGCTGGGTGCCTGCAGCTGGCTTCTTGTGAGGTTGAATCAGGCTCTTTGGCTGCTGAAGTCTCAGATGAAGGCTGGTGCTGAGCTGTCTCTGTGCTGAGCCTCGGCGGTGGGGCAGTTGGTTGAGGATTGTTCTGTTCCATCCCTGGGGACCCAGGAACGTGGGTCTCGCTGGGCCCCAGAGCCAGATCGAGGGTGTTCCCTGGGCAGTGGCTGCAGAAAGTGCGCAGTGATGTGGAGGGGGAGCGTGATGATAGGTTCACCCTTCGTGGTGCCTGGACAGGGTCGCCGTGGCTCTCTAGATGCGTGTTGTATTAGGTGCTTGCCCTTTAGGCTGAAGTTTTAAGCTAAGCAGATAAACCTCTTTCACAGAGAATTGGCCCTTATCAGTCGGCCACCTCTGGGGTGGGTGAGTCTGGGAAAGTCTTCTGCGCAGGGTTTCTCGCTTAGCTTCTCACTTAGCGGTTGCTTCATCGGATGCCAGCCTCGGTGGCCTTCCAAGCAAGATGTTTTGGGGGCCTGTCTCTCAGGTGTGGGTCTTAAAAGTTAGGGTGTCCAGTGTGGGGTTGAAAACCTTTGCTCTTCGGAAAGAGGAGTTCTGTGAGGGTGGATTGCTGTGTCAGGAGTGGGGTTGATGGCAAGACTGCGTCTCTGCTCTTGCCACCTGTCTCATTGTGGGTCTTTCCCTCACTTGATGCGGAGCCACTCAGCTGGATTTTGGGTTTGTAGCTGTAGGTTTGCTGTGTCTGTGGGAGGAGCTGTGTTGGGGACCGCCTCAGTCAGCCTTTCGAATGGGAACCTGCGGAGGCCACCAGCCGCAGCCAGGTTCTGAAAACCTTGTAAATCTGAGTTTATTCTAAAGGTTCTGGAAACCATGGAAGAGTTTTAAACACATGGTCTTTTAAAATTAGATTTGCGCTAAAAGCAACTTTTGTGCAGTGTCAAAAATGGGTAGGGTAGTGCATGCTGGAGACAGGTGAGGATCATTGCTGTAGGAGAGGGGAGCACGGTGAGGGTTTGAACTGCAGGGGACCGTGGGGCTGGAAACCAGTGGTTGCAGTCCGAGGCTGTTCAGGAGATAAATTCATCGGACTCAAAGGACAGATTTGGTGTAAGGGTTAGAGGAAAGGGGTCAAGGAAGAGTCTCAGTTTCTGGCTAGAGTGCAGGGTGTGGGCTGTGGTGCTGTTTGCTGGGGTAGGACTGCAGGGAGGAGATGAATATATGTTTCAGGCTATTTACAGGGACTGTGGTGAGGTGGCCAAGGTGGTGATGTGTGGAATGGACGGTGGGTGGACAGGTCAGGCGTGTACCTCCTGAGGTCAGCGCTGGCGATCACAGATTCAGGAGACTTGAGGACATAGTCGTGAGTAATAACTGCAGTGATAGGAAGCCGGGAGGGAAGCCTGGTGCCCACCATGGAGGAGTCCAGCGTTCAAGAGGCGATGGAGCTGGCAGGAAGTTAGGAAACCAAGACATGGTGGTGACACCTTTCTTTCTGTCTAGTGATGAATTTGTATTTTGAAGTCTTTACAGCGTGAAGTCCGTGCAGCTAACGCTGAAGGGAAGACGTGTTTACGAGGTAGCTTTTATTGCTCAGCTTTCCTGAGAGCTCATTATGTGCGAGGCATCGTGTTGGGTGACTGAGGGGAGGTGGCGGAGTCTAGCTGCCCCCGTCTCACGAGTCGTCAGCATTTTGGAGCGTCACTGAGTCCGGACTCTTTTAAGTGGTTTTTTCACTTTCCGAAACGTGATTTTACCCACTTTCCAAGAGGTGAACAGAGGGGTCCGCTTGCAGTAATGGAGGTGATGAGTACAGCTGCAAACTGTTCCTTCAGTAATTTACAGTAAGACGTGTAAAAGCCAGCTGCCTAACAGCGCCTTGCGCCCTCTGACAAAGCCAGAATGTGGCTCGTTCAGCGTGATGTCAGCAAAGAGAGCTGAACACCCTGGACCAGGGGCATCAAACTCATTGTCACCGCGGGCCACATCAGCCTGCGGTTGCCTTCGAAAGGTCAAATGTAATTTCAGCTCCTTAACTGTTAAGGACTAGTTACACTTATACGGCCCTAAAAGTATTTCCGCCCTTCAAAGGCAACCGTGAGGCTGATGGGGCCCCCTGGTGAAAACGAGTTTGACACCCCTGCCCTCGATGTGCAGTTTCCTCAAGTCCATGCAACCTTTTTTCTGCTGTGTGTTCTTCCTGCCAGAGCTTGAGAGCTAGGAGATTCCCTGATAAAATCTTAGTCTTTCTCCTCTTGTTTTGTTTTTTAGAGAGAGAGGAAGGGAGGGAGGAAGAGGGAGAGGAATATCGATGTGCGAAAGACGCGTCAGTCGGTTGCCTCTCGTGTGCCCCCAACAGGAGGCACCTGCCGTGACTAGGAATCAGCTCGGTCCCCTGGGCCGCACCGGCCAGGGCCCTCTTCTTTCTCTAGGTACCACCATCAACGTGTGCACCACGTGCACGTGCACACACACCCATGTCCTCTGCCTTGTCCCATCTTGTTTCTCCTGAATAAAAATAAATGCAGAAAATTCAGTGTTAAAAATTGGGACTACATCAAATTTAGTTTTCGTACTTTGTTGCTGATGTGTTTTGAGTCCCGTCCTGTGCGGTGTCCTGAGTGCTCATGCTCAAGGAAGTGAGTGCAGGCCCTGGCGGGGGCGGCTCCGCTCGCTGGGGTGTCGTCCAGGTACGCCAGGGTTGTGGGTTCAGCCGCCAGTCGGGGCGCACACGGGAATTGACCGTAAATAGATAAACAGGTGGAACAGCAGACTGGTGTCTGTCTGTCCCCTCCACCGCCTTCCTTTCCCTCTGAAACCGATACGCAGGAAGTGAAGAAAGCGCTGAGCGAGCCGCCCTGTGCCGGAGCCCTCATTCCTGCTGCGGGTACTTCAGTTAAACTGCGGGCCGGGCGTGGGGTGGGATGGAGTCGGGAACGGCTGTAAGGTTGTGCGCTTTGTTGATCCGCACAGTCAGGAGCACCAGGTTGCCGCTTACCTTGAATGGGAGAACAGGAGTGGAGTTGGGAGATGGTGACAGTCTCGGTCTCGGCTGATGAACACGAGGTGCACGTCGTCCTTCGTGTGCAGAGAAGTGCTGACTGGGCAGCTGGCTGCATTTGGGATCCTGCCGCTGGGAGGAGACATCCCAGCTCAGATTCCCTGCGCAGGGTTTTCGCATGTTGATGGCGTTTAAAGTCGTAAAGTACAGTCACCAGAACAATACGAATACAAGGAGGTCTGGGACCGCGCTCAGGACTCCTCCGGGCAGGGAGGTGTTGGGGATGAGGAGCCAACGAGAGACAAGCTGTGGAATAGGAAATTCAAGAGTGGTGTTTGGAAAGCCACATTAATAGCGTGCCAAGCGTTAGAGCAGCAGGTGCTGGGGAAAGAGGCCGGATCGGTTACGGAGAATCACACTCTGCCGATGGTGACGGTTTTGCAAGTTGGTACGGTGTCATAACTGGTACGCATCGTGTATACGCCACTTACTGCATGTCACACATCTCCGTGTGGTGGTTTTTCCGAATCAGACATCCAGCCCTGATCGGTGTAGCTTGGTTGGTTGGTTGTCCTGCAAAGCAGAAGGTCGCTGGTTCGATTCCTGCTCAGGGAACAAGCCTGGGTTGTGGTTCGGTTGCCAGTCCAGGTGCGTATGAGGGGCAACTCATTGGTGTTTCTCTTCTTCTCTTCATCTCCCTTCTCCTCTCTCTAGAAATAAATCAAAATCTTAAAAAAAAAAAAAAAAAAAAAAAACGCACCCAAACATTCATTCATGATTTAAGAAAAAAAACAGAGGAGGGAATTAACCACTGTCAGATACTGTTGATGAGTCGAGTAAGAGGAGGAGTGAGAATGGCCGCAGGCAGTGGAGCCCTTGGTTACCAGCCAGGTACCTGCAGTGGAGTGGGGGCTGCAGATGCTTTGTGCGAGCCCTAAAGAGAAAGAATGGGGGGAAGAAGTGGAGGCCTGAGTACCGATGACTTTTTTAAAGAGTTTTGCTGAAAAGAGAAGTCAGAAAATGAGACCGAAGGGCGATGTGGTCAGGAGGAAGGTCTTTGCTACAAGAGGAGAAAGGCCCAGCTTACCAGCCTGGTCCAGCTTGTTATTGCACAGGTGGGAGCAGAGA
>PVKU01015748.1:0-17103 GCA_004027475.1 Anoura caudifer | reverse complement strand
TGTTGTGGTTGAATGTTTCTTTCTTCCTCCTGGTCCAAACCATTGATTTGAGTCCCGGCTTCTTTCCCTTCACTGTTGGTTCCATGTACATTTCTCTTTATTTCACTTTTCATAGCCTTCACTTTTTCCTCTGTTTTGTGACCATCCTCAACCATTTCTGTGAGCATAGTGATTACCAGTGTTTTGAACTCTGCATCTGATAAGTTGGCTATCTTTTCATCACTTAGTTGTCTTTTTTTTCTGGAGCTTTGATCTGTTCTTTCATTAGAGTCATAATTTTTTGTCTCAGCATACCACTGTTATGTGGTAAGGGAAGGAGACTTAGGTATTCACCAGGGCGGGGCAACCCATGTTGCTGTGTTGTGGCACTGTATGTGAGAGAAGGGTCCCAGAGGGAACAATGCCACTTGCTTAGCTCTCTGCTGGCTTTCAGCCACTTCCCCACTACCCATAAGCAAATTGGGCCCTTCTGGTGATGATTCCTGGTTGGTTAGTTGTGCGTACATTCTTGGCACCTGTGTGTCTCTTCAACAAACTCTCCTGTGAGGCTGGGAGTTACTCCTGCTGCCTCAGCCCCCATAGGTTTTTACAGTTGGAAGCTTTGAGGCATTACTTCCCAAGCTGGAGCCCTGGGTTACATTGTCTGTCTCACTCCCCGGTTGCTCCTCCTGGTTTATCCGCACACAATTGTGGGACCACCTGGTCTGCAAGTCACTGAGTCCTCTCTTCCCAGATACCTCTTTTTGCCCCTCCTACCAGTCTGGAACAAGAGTTCTTTAACTCCTTGTTTGTTGGACTACTATACAGTTAAATTTTCTGGCAGTTCTGGTATTTTTTGCTTTTAAATTTGTTGTTGTCTTTTTTTGTTGTTGTTGTGCGAGGAGGCAAAGTGTATCTACATAGGCCTCTATCTTGGCCAGTGCATTAGTTTTCTACAGCTACATTAACAAATTACCTCAAATTTAGAAGCTTAAAACAACACAAATTTATTATCTTATAGTTGTATAGATCTGAAGTCTGACATGGATTTTAGTAGGATAAAGTCAAGATGTCAGAAGATCTGCATTCTTCAGGAAGTTCTAGGAAAAAATTTTGTTTCCTTATTTGTTTTAGCTTCTAAAGACCACTTACATGGCTCCTTCCTCCATCTTTAAAGCCAGCACATAGGATCTCTCTGAGCTTGCTTCCACAGTTACATCTTTTTCTGTTTCTTCCACTTTGAAAAACACTTATGGTTGTGTGAGAGTCACTAAGACAATCAAGTATAACCTCTCTATTTTAAGATTTGATTAGCAACCTTAATTATCCTTTGCCATCTAACTTAACATATTCATGGGTTCAGGAATTAGGACATGAACATTTTTGGAGGACATTATTCTCCATACCATAGTCTACCTTCTGGATCCTTAATATACATGCCCCACATGTAAAATATATTTACCCATCTCAAGATCCCCAATTATAGCATCACACCAAATAAAAACTTTTATCTAAATCTCATTAGCTCAAAAGTCACAAATCTCATCATATTAATCCGGTATGGATAATTTTTCTGCCTACCACATACCTGTTACATAAGAAGAATACGGATAAGAATAACAGTAGATTGTTCACCTGAAACAATACAAGTGAGGAAATAGTAGAGCAACCTTTATGAAGTAGTGAAGAAAAAAACTCAGTTTATAACTCTATGCTCAGCAAAAATACATTTATTTCATTCAATTTAAAAGAAGGCAGAAAAAGTGGAAAAGAGGAAAAAATAGATGGGGCATATAGAAAAAAATAGTAATATGATAAATTTCAGCCCAATCATACTAACGATTACATTATGTAAATGGTCTGGACACCCTAATTATAAGGTACAGATTATCAGATTGGATAAAAAGAAGCAAAATTCAACTGTATGCTGCTTACAAAAAAGCACCTTTCAAAATAAAGACACAAATAGGTAAAAAAAAAACCCCAAACAAATGGGAAAGGCACTTTCTTGCTAATATTGATCACATAATAGCTGGAGTTGTTATTAATAGCAAGCAAAGCAGATTTCAGAACAATGACTATTAGCAGCAACAAAGAATGTTTCTTTTGTAATGATAAAAGAGTCAATTCATCAAGAAGACATGATAATCCAAAACATTTATGCACATAACAGAAATACAAAATATAAGAAATGCAGATGGTTAGAACATCAAGTAGTAGACAAATCTGCTATTACAATCAGAGATTTTAAAGGCTTTCTCTCAATAATTGTTAGAAGAATTAGACAAAAAATAAACAAAGACATAAAAGACCTGAACAATACTATTAACAAATTCGAACTAATTGATATTTTTAAAACACTCCATCCAACAACAGCAGAGTACTCATTCTTTTCACATACACACAGACCATCTACCAAGATAGACCTTATATTGGAGCATAGAACATGTCTCAAGAAATTTAAAGGTATTCACATCATAAAAATGTATTTTCTCTGGTTACTATGGAATTAAGTCAGAAATCAATAATCAAAAGGTCTCTAGGGAATTTCCAAATATTTGGGAATTAAAAAACACATGTCTAAATTCTAAATAACCCATAGGATAAAAAAAATCAAAGGAAAAATTACTAAGGGTTCTGAACTGAATTAAAATAAAAAAAACATAAAGTCTTGTAGAATATTGAGCTAAAGCAGTACTTAGTGGGATGTTCATAGCACTAAGTACCTGTAGTTTTAGAAAGGAAGAAAAGTCTCAAGTAAATTATCTTAGCTGTGCACTTGAGTAAACTAGAGAAATAAGAGCAAGTAGTACCCAATGTAAACAAAAGAGGGGAAAAAAAGCCCTGGCTGGAGTGGCCAGCCTGCAAACCAAAGGGTCACTGGTTCAATTCCCTGTGGGGGCACATACCTGGGTTACAGGCCAGGTCCCAAGTAAGGGATGCATGAGAGGCAACCACACATTGATGTTTTTCTCCCTCTATTTCTCCCTCTCTTCCCCTCTGTCTAAAAACAAATAAATAAAATCTTAAAAAAAGAAAAAAATAATGAAGAAGAAAGTAGAAATCAATGAAATAGAAAACAAGAAAAGTAGAGAAAAACAATGAACCCCAAATCTGCTTCCTTGAAGAAAATAGTTAAAGTTATAAATATAGCCAGAGTTATGAAGAAAAAGAGACCAGGCACAAATTACCAATAACAGGAAAGAGAGAGGAAACCACAATAGGTCTTACATAGCGCAATTGCCAGGATAATAAAGGACTAGTATGTACAACTTTATTTGTGCCAATACATGACAACTTAGATGAAATGGAAAAGTTTCTTGAAAAATGCCAACTACTAAAGCTCACTCAAGAGAAATAGATTACTTGAATAGTCCTATATCTATTAAAGAAATTGAATGTGTATTCAATGCAGTTAATAACCTTTTCATAAAGAAAATTTGAGGCTCAGATGGCTTCAATACCAATACTACATGAACACTTCCAGAAAATTGAAGAGGAAGGACTACTTCTCAATTTAGACTATGACACCAAATTACTCTAATACTAAAAAGAGAAAAATACTATAAACTAAAATAAAATTTTAACAAATCAAATCCAACAATATATAAAAAGCATACATTGTGACCAATGGAGATTAACTCAGAGGTATAAGATTGGTTTAACATTTGAAAGCCAATCAAAAATCAGCTTATTAACAAAATAAAAAAGAAATCTATATGTTCATGCCATTAGATACATAAACAACATTCAACAAAATCAATATCCATTCCTGATACAAACTCTCAGCAAACTGGGAATAGAAAGTAACTCCCTCAAGTTGATAAAGAACATGTGTGAAAAATTTAGAGCTAACATCATAATGGGAAAAGACTCAGTGTACTGCCTCTCAGATCAGGAACATAGCAAGGATGTGTGTTCTCATAATTTTTATTCAATATTTTATTGAAGGTACTAGCTGGTGCAATCAGTCAAGAGAAACAAAAAGCACTCAAATTGGAAGGGAAGAATGAAAATATTTTTAGCAGATGACATAATTATTCTTGCAGAAAATCTGATGAATTCTACAAAAATGATGCTAAATGTGACTTCATCAATATTGCAGAATTGTTCATCCAGAAAATTGATGGATTTTACAAAAATAATGCTAAATGTGATTTTTACCAAGGTGCAGAATATAGATATTTAGAGTTTTGGGGACTTCTGGCCAAGATGGAGGCATAGGTAGACACACAGTGCCTCCTTGCACAACCAAAAGAAGGACAACAAATTTGAAAACAAAAAAGAACAGAACTGTCAGCAAATCAAACTGTATGGAAGTCTGACAACAAAAGAGTTAAAGAAACATTCATCCAGGCCAATAGGAGGGACAGAGATGGGCAGCAGAGATGGAGAGGACTCACGGCCTGGTGGCAGCTGGAGGGCCAGGGCAGGTGAGGCAGTGGCTGGCAGAGCAGGCAGCCTCACATTCTAAAGCAGATAAACTGGGAGGAACAACCTGGGAGTGAGTCAGACTGTGCAACCCACGATTCCAGCATGGGAAAAAAGAGCCTCAAAACCTCCATCTGAAAAAGCCATTGGGGGTTGAGGCAGTGGGAGAAACTCTCAGCCTCTCAAGAGAGTCTGTTGGAGAGACCCACAGGGTCCTAGAATGAACACAAACCCACCCATCCAGAAATCAGCATCAGGAGGAACCAATTTGCTTGTGGGAAGCAGAGAAAGTGACTAAAAGCTAGCAGAGAGCTGAGCAAGCAGAATTGTTCCCTCTTGGACCCATCTCCCCAAACAGTGCCTGCCCTGGTGAATACCTAAGGCTCTGCCCCTTACTACACAATAGGCATGATGAGACAAAAAAAAAAAATGGCCAAATGAAAGAACAGATCAAAGCTCTAGAAAAAAACAACTAAGTGATGAAAAGATAGCCAAACTATCACATGCAGAGTTCAAAACACTGGTAATCAGGATTCTCACAGAAATGGTTGAGTATGGTCGTAAAATAAAGGAAAATGTGAAGGCTATGAAAAGTGAAATAAAGAGAAATGTACATGGAACCAACAGTGAAGAGAAGGAAGCCAGGACTCAAATCAATGGTTTGGACCAGGAGGAAGAAAGAAACATTCAACCAGAAAGAAAATGAAGAAATGAGAATTCAAAAAAATAGGAAGAGACTATGGAACCTCTGGGACAACTTGAAATGTTCTGACATCAGAACCATAGGGGCTCCAGAAGGATAAGAGGAAGAGCAGGAAATTGAAAACTTATTTGAAACATAATGGAGAACTTCCCCAATCTGGTGAAGGAAATAGACTTTCAGGAAGCCCAGGAAGCTCAGATAGTCCCAAAGAAGTTGGATCAAAGGAAGCACACACCAAGGCTCAGCATAATTACATTACTCAAGATTAAAGATAAGGAGATAATCTTAAAAGCAGCAAGAGAAATGGAGACAGTTACCTACAAAGGAGTTCCCATAAGACTGTCAGCTGATTTCTCAAAAGAAACCTTGTAGGCAAGAAGGGGCTGGAAAGTATTTGAAATCATGAAAGTCAAGGACCTACATCCAAGATTGCTCTATCCAGCAAAGCTGTCATTTAGAATGGAAGGGCAGATAAAGTGCTTCCCAGATAAGGTCAAGTTAAAGGAGTTCATCATCACCAAGCCCTTATTATATGAAATGTTAAAGGGACTTACCTAAGGAAAAGAAGAAGATCAACAATACAAACAGTAAAATGACAACAAACTCCCAACTATTAAAAAGTGAGCCTAAAAAAAACAACACAAACTAAGCAAACAACTAGAACAAAAACAGAATCAGAGAAATGGAGATCACGTAGAGGGTTATTAGTGGGGAGATGGGGTAATGCGGAAAAAGGTACAAGGAATAAATAGCATAAATGGTAGGTACAAAATAGACAGTTGAGGGGGCAGTTAAGAATAGTACGGGAGACTTCCAGCCAAGATGGAGGGGCAGGTGGACACACTGTGCCTCCTCCCACAACCAAAAATGAAGGGCAACAAAGATTTAGAAACAAGAAAACAACCAGAACTGATAGAAAATTGAACTGTATGGAAGTCCAACAACCATTCATCGAGACTGGTAAGAGGGGTGGAGTCATGGCAGGAACAAGTGGAGGTTGGCAGACCCAGGCGCACAGACAGTGGCTGGCAGATCCCAGTTGCACAGGCAGCAGCTAGCAAACCCCAGATGCAGAGGTGGTGGCTAGGGAACCCAGAGCATGGGGTGGCAACGGTGCAGTCCTAGTGAGGCCGCGCAGGGCAGCTGGCTGACCAGGTGGCCCCATATTCGCATGCAGATAATCCAGGTGAAGGGGAAGTGGTGGAAGGAACTGGAATCCGAGAGAGAGTGGAGCAACTGCCATTGTTCCCTCTTGGACCCTACCCCCACATACAGTGTCACAACCCAGCAACTGGGCTGCCCCACCCTGATGAACACCTAAGGCTCCATCCCTCACTATGTAACGGCCGAGACCAGACCAAAAAAAAAAAAAAAAAAACCAAACCAAAAATGACTCAAACAGGAGAACAAATCAAATTCATCTAAGTGAACAAGAGATAGCCAACCTATCAGATGCACAGTTCAAAGCCCTGGTGATCAGGATGCTCACAGAATTGGTTGATTTTGCTCACAAATTAGATGAACAAATGAAGGCTACAATAAGTGAAATGAAGGAAAATACACAGAGAACCAATAGAGATGGGAGGAAAACTGGAACTCAAATCAATGGAGAGGACCAGAAGCAAGAAAGAAACAACCAAACAGAAAAGAATGAAGAAACAAGAATTCAAAAAAATGAGAAGAGGCTTAGGAACCTCCAGGACATCTTTAAATGTCCCAACATCTGAATTATAGGGATACCAGAAGGGGAAGAGGAAGAGCAACAAGTGGAAACTTATCTGAACAAATAATAAAGGAGAACTTCCCCAATCTGCAAAGGAAATAAACTTCCAGGAAGTTCAGGAAGCTAAGAGAGTCCCAAAGAAGTTGGACCCAAGGAGGAACACACCAAGGCACATCAGAATTACATTAGCCAAGATTAAAATGAAGGAGAGAATTCTAGAAGCAGCAAGGGATAAGGGCACAGTCACCTACAAAGGAGTTCCCATCAGACTGTCAGCTGATTTCTCAAAAGAGACCTTCCAGGCAAGAAGTGGCTGCAAAGAAGTATTCCAAGTCATGAAAGTCAAGGACCTACATCCAAGATTGCTCTATCCAGCAAAGCTGTCATTTAGAATGGAAGGGCATATAAAGTGCTTCTCAGATAAGGTCAAGTTAAAGGAGTTCATCATCACCAAGCCCTTATTATATGAAATGTTAAAGGGACTTACCTAAGGAAAAGAAGATAAAAATATGACAGTAAAAAGACAGCAATCTCACAGATATTAACAACCACACCTAAAACGAAGGCAAACTAAGCAAACAAGTAGACCAGAAGCAGAAACACAGAAATGGAGATCACATGGAGGGTCAGCAACAGGGTAGTGGGAGGAGGAGAGAGGGGGAAAAGGTACAGAGAATAAGTAGCATAGACGGTAGGTAGAAAATAGACAGGGGGAGGGTAAGAATAGTGTGGGAAATGTAGAAGATGAATTACTTACAACTGTAATAGCATAATCCATAAAATATATTAAAAAATATCTTCTTAAGTGTAGCCAAATCTATTAATTAAAAAAAAAAAGAATAGTATAGGAAATGTAGAAGCCAAAGAACTTACATGTACAATCCATGGACATGAAGTAAGGTGGTAGGGAATGCAGGTGGGAGGGGGTGCACAGGGGAATAAAGGTGGAGAAAATGGGACAACTGTGATAGCATAATCAATAAAATATATTTTAAAAATAAAAATTAAAAAATAAACTTACAGCTTGGAGTTAAAAAGTGAGTATAAGATAGTCAATTGTAGTTATATTATATCATATATGTTATATTATATTATATTGTATACTATATTTTATAATCAATTGTATTTCTATAAACTAGTGATGAACAATTAGATTTTGAAATAAATTATTGTATTTATATAGTTTCAAAAATATGAAATGCTTAGGGATAAATCTGACAAAAGATGAGCAACTCTTATATACTAGAAATTATCAAATATTACTAAGAGAAATTAGAGACCTCAATAAATGGAGAGATATACCCTGTTATGGGTAGTTAGACTCAATATTGTTAATATGTCAAGTGTCCCTAAATTGATGTACAGATTCTGTGCTATTGCAGTAAAAATCTCAGCACATCTTTTTATACAAATTAACAAGTTGATCTTAAAAATTCATCTGGAAATGAAAAGGATATAAAATATCCAGAAACAATTTTCAAAAACAGGCAAATAAACAGAGTTCATAAGCTAGTACAACTTTCATTCAGTGTTTATTATAAAGCTGCAATAATCAAGACCGTGGCCTTGGGGTGAAAAGATCAATGTACTGGATAACTAGAGCAATGTGACAGAGTTGAGAGCCCAGAAATATGCCCATACTTTTCAGGGGAGGAAAAAAATGTTTTTAACAAATAGCTCTGGAATAATTGGCTATGTATCAATAAATGCAAAAATGAACTTTGATCAATACTTTGTAGCACACATAAAATTAACTAAAGATGGCTTATTGAGCTACAGTGAAATCTAGGATTATAAAATTGATAGAAGAAAATACGCAAGAAAATCTTTATGACTGTGAGTGCAATAAAGATTTCTTACATAGGACAACAAAAGCACGTTCTACAAAAGAAAAACTCGATAAATTGGACTTCATTAAAATGAAAAACTTTCCTTCTTCAAAAGACACTATAAGAGAATGAAAAGACAAGCCACAGATTGGAAGAAAATATTTGCAAGGCATACATCTAATGAAGGATACATAATTCAATTTAAAAACATGCAAAAGATTTGAACAGAGACATCACCAAAAAATATACAAACAGCAAATACAGACATGAAAAAATGCTCAACATTATTCATTTAGGAAATAAATGCAAATAATCCTTCATTTAGGATTGAAATCATAGAGTCCCACCACACACTTTTAGAATGGTTAAAATGAAAAAGACCCACCGCATCAACAATTGGTGAAGATGTGGAAAAAACAGAACTAATATGAAAAATGGAAATCTAAACAGTTTCCAAAGCGGTACAAACCGCTTTGGAAAACAGTGTGGCAGTTTCTGAAAATGTTTACATACTCTTACCATATGACCAAGTTATTTTGCTCCTAGTGTTTACCCAAGAGAAACAAAAGCCTATGTTCTTAGCAGCTTTATTTATAACAGTCAAAAACCAGAAAGTCCCCAGATACCCATGAAGTGAATAAAGAAATTGTGTTAATATTTATGCAATGGAACACTACTCAGAAATCAGAGAGAATGATATTAGTACATAAAACTACACAAATGAATCTCAGAATAATTATGGTAAGTGATAGAAGCAAGACACAGTAGTACCACTTTTGTAAAATTCTAGAAAATGCAAAGTAACTTAAAGTGACACAGTGTAGATCCGTGGTTGCCTGGGGTGAAGGAGGTAACACTGGGGACAGGAGGAGAGGACACCAGTGGAAATGAGGAAAGGCAGTGGCAGTGATCCTGCCGCTGACACCGTGCTATGTGAAAGTCAAAACTTGCACAGTTGCATACTTTGTATAACTATTTTATTGTATGGTATGCCCATTGTGCCTGAAAAAGTTTTTGTTTTAAAGGTGATATATTTGCCCTGGCTGGTGTGGCTCAGTGGATTGAACGCCAGCCTGTGAACCAAAAGGTTGCTTGTTCGATTCCCAGTCAGGGCACATGCCTGGGTTTTGGGCCAGGTCCCCAGTACAGGGTGTATGTGAGGCAACCGCACATCGATGTTTCTCTCCCTCTCTTTCTCCCTCCTTTCCCCTCTGTCTAAATATAAATAAATAAAATCTTAGAAAAAATAAAGATGTTATATTCATCCTTCATTATTTAACTACTAGTAAGTTGTGGTTGTGATGAAAAATCCTTAAAATATGTGTTGGAGCTGATTTTTATGTAAAATGTTAGTTTGGGAGGCACAAAAGTTCATGAAACCATTTTTAAGAAACTTTCCTGTCGCTTTTAATGAAGACGTAAGTGAATGAGCAGCCTCCACAGGCTGTATTCCAGGCCCCCACCCTCTTTGACATGTGGGGTGGAAAAGGAGAGGGCGTGGGTTCACAGTGACAGATTATTGCTGACCTTTTCATTGTGCGGAAAAGGCCGCAAGACCCTGGTGGGGGCCAGCCCTCGGTGTTCTTCCCCTGAGGTTCAGGCAGGGAGGGGAACATAAGCGTCCGGCTCTTTCAGCCTCCAGCTCTGGAGTGGCAGAGGGCAATGTGGCCACGTCTCTGGGGCTGGCTGGGGGAAGTAGGTGAGGAACAGAAGCTTTGGCCCTGTGTACCCGCTGTGCAGGGGGAAAGGCTTGTCCCTGCTCAGTCCTGACCACATAAGCCCTGGTCACAGGTGTAGGTAGGGAGGACAATGACGGATGCTGCCCAAGGTGCAGTCCTAAGGCACTTAAGTGGGCACCTTGCTAGAGCATGTTTCTCAGTTGGCCTTGACTTTGGCAATACCTGGAGCTCTATTTTGCTGAACTGCACAGGGCAGCCATTTGCCTTTGGTGTAAGAATGATACCAGAAATTGGAGAAGAGCACAGAGAAGATGATGCCGTACATCCAGATGATGTGTATAATGACTGGGTACCGGTAGTTACAGCTGGGCATGAAGTCGTACTGGGAGATGGGCAGCCAGACCAGGACAAACTGGATCAGCTGGAGGGCTGTCATGTGCTTTTTCTACCAGAGGTAGGGCTGAGCCACAGGGCCAAGGGCAGATAATCCATAGTACAGAGGGAAATGCACATGGCAGGGAAAGCTCCCTTTCCTCCTGGGGCAATTTTTACTCCCCACCACCAGCTCCAAGGAAGCACTGAGTGGTGGAAGACATGTAGGAAGGTTGCCTGTCCATCTTTTTTTCCGGAGAATAAAGATCATTGTGTCCATCAGCTCACTGAGCTCAGAGAAGAGAAAGAGCCAGCCCACTCAAACCACGCTTAGTGCCTCCAGGTTGTTGGAATAGTCCAAGGGTCACAGCGCCCGGTGTAGCTACTCTGCCAGCCAGATGTCAGGAACTGCGTACTTCATTGTCTCCTGGTACAAGTTCACAACAGCCTCCATCCTGGCAAACAGCTTGGTGGGGCCAGGCAGGTAGTGGTGGAGGGCTCAAAGGGAGCAGGGCCACAGGATAGGCCCCAGGGCCAGCCTGCCTGAATTGAGGGGGAAAAAATGATTCCCTTTGAGTGATATACTGCATTGTTACCATGCAATTACCCTTTGGTTATTATCCATGGAGTGTTAGCTAAGCATTCCAGAGCAACAACAAATTTCAAAATCTTTTTTCTTTCAATGTGATAAATAATAGTGATAAACACTTTCCAATGTTCACTTTGAGAGAATGTGAAGACACCTGAAATTGGCTCATTATCTTCTGACTTGTCTCCTTTCACATCCTCAGCAGGCAGTGTGTGTGTCACAGAATGCTAACAAGCAAGCACATTGAGGTGGCATCTGGCTGGTTGGGTTCCTGGCAATGCCATGAAATTTTCATACATACACAAAGGGGGCTTTTAGAAAGAAACTGCGGATTTTCTTCCTGTGAAATAATTAACTTATTTTTTTCTTTGATACAAATAACACAGCTTTTTTTGAAGCTCAGAATGCAAAACATACTTCTGTACAGTAAGTGTTCTGGAGCCTGAAAATTCTGGGTAGCAAAGATTCTTCATGAAATTGTTTTAAGGGTCATTGAAAATTTGTGAGTTTTTTTTTTCCTCCTTTGTTTCTACTCTCAAGTTAAATATTAATCCAGACATTAAGTTTTCACTTAAAGATAGTTCCACAGCTTTCTTAACCTGTGCATTTTAGTGCTAAAGGTATAAAACCAACCTCTTCAACAATGTGTTTTTAAAATTTTTTAAGAAGGTTTTTATGTATTTTTAGAGAGAGAAAGGGAGAAAGGGAGGGAGAAAGAGAGGAAGAGAAACACTGATGTGAGAAACATCAGTCAGTTGCCTTTCTTACGCTCCCCAGGAGGGGACCAAACCCCAACCCAGGCATGTGCCTCAACTAGGAATCCAACAAGTGACCCTTTGTCTTGGAACCACGCCCAACCAACCAAGCCACACTGGTCAGGGCTACACCGTGTTTTGTATGTATTCTCAGCGGGTCTCCCTCAAATGTCATTTGCCTCCAATTTCAGCTTAACTATGGTAGCTGACACGGAATCTAAGAAGGTCACTTCTGTTGCATTTAAAAAATGCAGGCATTAAGGAGGTCTCTAAAGGTAAAACAGGGATGCATAAATGTTAATGGACATTATCTTTCTTTTCTCTCTTTTTAGTCCATTATATATATTCATGGCTCATAAGGAGCACACGTGGCTGACACTTCTACTTAGAGCCACTTGGGACAGGTGGCTCATCACTTTCTAACATAGCTATTAACCGTCTTTCTGCCCTGATTGCACTGTCCTAGGCTCACTGACATTCTTATATTTGTTTGGTTTCAAATTACATATATATATAAGTAAAGATCTTGCACAATACTCATTAAATTATTTTAATCTTTAAAAGTTGCCTACGTGTAGATAGGCTTTAAATAATTGTTTTGATAGTAAACTATGAAAAATGTAACATATATACTGTACCTTATTTTTCGAGTCCTAAAATTATAAACTCTATTGGTGTTACTAAAAAGTAATTACTAGTTTTTGTGTGTGAGTTATGGCATAGCACTCAATGCTTGGTAATTGGATATCCATATATTTTGTTTTATTTTTGCTCTTGGCTGGAATAATCTAGATATTTGAAATATTTGTGGTTCTTTTTTTAAAGGTGAAAACCTTGAAAAATATTTACTTTGAGTATCACCAGAGTTCAGTTCTACAGATTAAAAAAAAAAAGTGACCATTATCTAAAGTTTAATACAATTAAATTATATCTAAGGGATATTTACATCTAAACATTTTTGGATCTTAGTCTGGGACCTTAAAACTTTTCACCTGGACTCTTAAAATATCCTTCCATTTGTTTGTGTCAGAGCTCAGATTGTAGAGTGGCTACAGTAATTCCCCCAGTCACACCTTGTGTAATCCCCTCCCTTTGAAGATGGATTGGTAATCGAGATTATCCTGAGTGAGCCTGACTTAATCCACTGAAAGCCCTTAAAAGACAGTCTAGGCCTTTCCCACGTGAGAGACTCTCTCCCTTGCCGGCTTTGGTTTACTTACTGTCTCTATGCCTTGGTAGGCGCTGGAGTTATTCCTCAGTATTCCTGTTCTCTTGCCTCTGGGTATATTGTAGGATGGCACTTCCCTTCCCTATTAGAGCTAGGTGTGCACATGTGACCTATTTAGGCAAATAAAAACAGCAGAACTGACATGGGTCTTACAGGAAGAGACTTGAAGAAACAGTGTGTGATTTGCCACTTCTCCTTTTCTTGCTACGGCAACTGGCGATGCTCCAGATGGTGGAGTCTCTGTCAGTCTGGGTCCCGGAGTAAGGAGACATGAAAAGTCTCCAAGTCAACCTGACAAGTTTCGTGAGCAACTACAATCTTTGTTGTTATAACCCATCAAAATTGGGGCGTTTGGGGTTCCTGTGGCATAACTTATATTAATATTGTCGGATGCATCATTCCCTTTTATCAAGATATATATGTGTACTATAGGACTTAGCAGCTCAAATGTCTGACCTCTGTAGATAGTGAAGTGTTTCCTTCTCTGTGTTCCAGCAGATCTTAGAAGTACCTTTTTATCTCTTTAGTGTCTATCTCATAGATTGCTGTGAGGATTACTTGAGTAAATATGTAAGATGCTGGCACACTGTAAGTACTCAAAGAGGATTAGCTAGTATCATTATTATTACTTTATAGCATCTCTCTCTCTATTGCTATAAAATCACTTCAGTGGAATGTGCCCTGCTCTACTGTACTGAGACTGTAATTCTGCTATCAAAATAAACCGTACATCCGTGTCACCATAAAAAACTGCGTTTGCTCTCCTTCATGTCCTACACTAGCTATAAAAAATTATAAATATTTACACCCTTATCCCACCAGACATGGAAACTCAAGAGTCCAGGCCTCAAGGGAGGAGCCGGCCAGCACGGAGTCTGCGTACACGGGAGCCCCTTGGACCTCGAGTGCAGGACTACACGAGGGGAAGGAGACAATTAAGACAGTAGGGCCACTGTCTCACCTTCTGGTTTTATTGCAATTATCTCTTAAATATTTGCCTTCTTTACCGAGGTCCCCACGGGCACTGTGTCCCGCAGCTGACACTGTCTGTTTGGCCTGTGGGTGGCAGCCAGCCCCTGCGCTGCAGCTCTGTCTTCGCGGCTCCAGGTGGCGCATGCCCATCCTGGGGGATCTGAACCCGGCTGGGCTAGAAGTGGCACCTGTGGCCCCTGTGAGCATGTTTGCGGCGGGTTGCAGCATGGGCCCCTCCCTGCACTACTGGTACCTCTGGCTGGACCTCCTGCCCTCCACATCTGGCCTCCATAGCCTCCCAAACCTCCTCAGGAAAGTCCTTGTTGATTAGCTAGCCAGCTTCGGTCCTCTCCCATGCTGGGAATGGGCACTTGGTACTTTTTGGTTATTGGCTGCTAGAGGGCCATATCCTGGGCAAGAGCTGCCAGGACCTACAGGACATGTTCTGGGAATTCTACAAGGCAGACTAGTGCTTGTGGCCCTCCTCCCAGCTGAGGAACTTCCTCTTCGTAACCTTCCATCCCTAGTCCAAGTCACCTACATGGCTGGCCTGACACTAGGCCAGGACACATACCTCTCCTACCTGAAGTGATGGTTACCAGGCCCTCTGACGCCCCCAGGCTGAGTCACTGTCCTTTCCCAGGACTGGATACAAGACAGGGTAGGACAGATTTCCAGCTGACCCTTTACCTGGGAGGGCCAGGCAGGGTCTTGGGCCTAGTCCTAGTCCCAACCTCATTCTTGGGTATCTGGCTGGGTTGCCCCTTACAAGCCCAGGACCAGGCCTCAGTTTCCCCATCTGTAACACAACCGTGAAGATGGATAGTCATCAGCAGTACTTCTCACTGGGAGCCTAGTGGTCAGTGATGGAGGTGTTCCATCCTCAGCACTGGACCCCAGCCCTTCAACACCCCTGTGGGCTGGGCTCTGGACCCAGGACGAAGGCTGGGACATGGCCCTTCCCCCTGGAGCAGGACCAAGCCTGGAGTTGGCTTCCAGGATCCCAAAGCTTAGGCAGTCACCAGTCTCCCACGGACTGTGGAAACTCCATTAAATTTTATGTGATTGAATATATATACAGGTCTTCTTTTAGACTATGATCATTTGGAAGGCAAGTACTGTGCCCTCTTTTATCATGTCATCATGCACAGTGGGCCCAATGCCTAGAACTAAATGTTTGCTAATAAATGTATATGTGACATATACCAAAAACCCTTATTTTCAAGTTCCTCCATGTAGAATCATACTCCTAATGTGTATTTTTATTACCTTAAATAGTATGTATAAGAAAGTCATGCTTTTCATTATTTTTAGTTATTGAATAATGAACAGTTACACATTAGACTACACATTAAAGATCTTATTATTATAAAAGTAAATACTAAAATATTCATTAAATATTTAATGAACCAATATTTATCATTAATACTTATTTAATCTTATTAATAGCAACATATAATTAATAAAATTTATAACCCAATATTTAGTATATAAATTAATATTTTAAACAAATTGATGTTTATTATTAATAAATTAATTTTAAATAATGTTAAATATTTTATTAAAAATAAAACTAGGAGGCTAATAATTTTTCCTTTTTACATAGAAATGATGTAATAATAATTTTCATCACATGCCTTAAATTTTGTACTCTACTTGTAACATGACATATTATTGTATATATTTAACCATTTGAATTAAAAACAGTACCAGATGTTTCTGTTGTCAGTGTATAAGAAATTTATTAATATTTTTAGCATTCTCAATATAATACTACAAAGAAAACTGTGCTTATTTAAAGAGATGCTAGACTTAAAAAGAGTATCCTACATATATTTCCTGCCAGCATCACGATTACATCATTCCTACCTCAAAGAACCAAATACTATCTGCATTAAATCTAGATGTACCATTTTTTATGGATATTTGCATCTTTAAATGTAGATGCCCAAAACAATCTTAATGGGTAATCTTTAACTGATTCTAGAAATATCTGCTCAATTCTTTTCAAATGAAATTGCAATCTAGTTAAAACTAAGTATCCCCTTAGAAACAAAACAGACGAATGAAGATTAAAATAGAAAATGGCCCAAAATGTGACTTATGCCTTTGGTTTGAGGTTTTAAAGAAACGTGCAAGGAAGAGCAGAATATAGATTTTCATTTCATGGTCAGGAAAAAAAATTACCTTAGTTGTAAAGTGGGTAGCATTTTGCATGAAATACTGTAATTTCTTGAGGCAGTAATTGAAAAACTTGTTTGGATCATTGTTAGCAAAGTTCACGCCAAGTTTCTTCAAAACATAGCTCCCAATCTTTCCCCAAACTTTTCCTAGAACTATGATGGTAGAATGAGAAAAAATATTCTATTAGAAAATGCTTTCCCTGTATCATGATAAAATCCCCAATTTTTTTTTATCAATTATCACAGTTTATTTTTCTGGCAAGACTTACGTAACTGTAATTGAACTTCTAGTCCTTTTTTCTTTCATATACCCTACCCCAAAATCAATTGCAATACTCTGAAATATGGTCATAGTGAATAAGTATTTGGAATTGATTTTTCTTCTAAAATGTTTTAAAAGTTAGAAGTAGTCTTAATGGTTGGGCCAGATTTTCATATATTTAACTTTTATTTTATTTTTATTTTTTATTTTTTTAAATTATATTTTATTGATTATGCTATTACAGTTGTCCCATTTTCCCCCTTCATTACCCTCCACCCTGCACACCCCCTCCCACCCACATTCCCCCCTTTAGTTCATGCCCATGTGTCATAAGTTCTTTAGCTTCTACATTTCCCACACTATTCTTGCCCTCCCCCTGTCTATTTTCTACCTACCAT
>PVKU01015747.1:0-17080 GCA_004027475.1 Anoura caudifer | reverse complement strand
AGAAGGTTAATATTAGACATTCATTTTTAAGTCTGAAGTGTTCCTACCCAATGTCAAAGGCTAGCCAATTGACAGTACACATTACAGAGAATTAAATGCCATTTAAAGTTGAATATAAATAAAATTTTATAAGCTGTTCCTGCACTTAAAGTAAAAAACCATTAATCTGAATATAACATTATTTTAGAATAGCACCAAGTACTAAAAGACATTAAAATTTATTAATTATTGTAATAATTCTGAATGAAAAGTAATCATATCTTAATATATGAGCTTTATATCTTCCACTTATTTCTTTGAAATTAAGTAACTTTGGGCTCACAGAACATCCATTCAATCCTGAGTGTGGTTTGTATGATTAAATGCCTTCTTTGTGTGTAAATAAAACTCCCTGATCGCCTTCACTGTCAGATCACTTTAAATGCAACTACATAAAGTCATTTGCTTACTCAGGAAATATTTACTGAGCAACTATTAAAACCAAACGGATGCTGTTAATACATCAAAAAATGAAATTTAAAAGCTTGTACTATATGGAATTTATATTCCAGTAACAAAATTATGAGATTATCTTCCTCTTAGTTTGCTGTTTTCAACTTAATATAAAATAATTATTTTGTTTTTAAGGTTAATCTTGACCAAAATGTTAATTAAGTAATAGGCAATATTAGCCTAAATGTGAAGAAAAGGAATTTGTTTTGACCAAATAAAAGCAATAAGGAAGCTTCCTTTTGTTTTCAATTAGTTTCTGTTCTAAGTGACTCTTATTTCTTTGACAAATATATCAGATCTCTTAGGTCTTCCATGCTGAAAAGTTAGCAATTCTATTGGTTAATTTCAAATGTCATGGAGGAGAAAGAACATCTTCAAATCTTATCGGGTTGTCTTCTGATTGTGCATATACTGTTTTTTTCATTTTTGAAGAACTAAAATACCAGGATAAACCTAAACCAAAGCACAGCAATTATTTTCATTCTTGTCTTTCCTGAAAATGTTAGGGTAATGTTAGAGTAAGCTACATATTGAAGTATTTATAGGTAAAATGTTATGATTGCTAGGATTTGTTACAAATTCAGGCTCCTCCCACCACCATTTTTTAAAAATGTGCTTTGAAATTCCATGGATATTTTGAATTTTTTCCCTACTGAAATGCCTTTGGCTATATTTTAACTATATTAAACATACTTGAGATTATAAACAGTGTGGGGGCTTAAAAAGTAATTATCTTCCCACCATTCTAAATTCTTGTGTCTGGACTAATAATCAAATTAACATGAGAAAATAGCTAAAATCTTTCAAATGTACATTTGGGTTGCCATAAAAATAAGAGACCCAAAAACATATTGAGAAATTGAGGTTTACATGTCATTCTGGAGCTAACAAGAAGAGTTGGGGATGGGGAGAGGGGCATGTGTTTTGGGAACTAAACAGGCAGGAAGCCAAATCACATAGAGATGGAAAATCATGTGTTTGGTAAATAAATGTTTGCTGGGCCATCTTTAACAATGGGAGAGAGAACCTGAAATGAATAGGCCTTGCTAGGTTTTTCTCTCACAGTAGCTTAGTTAAACTGTTGTTATCTATGATGATATCTTCTTTCTTGAAACGTGTTCTCTGTCTAAATTCTTTAGGCAGTTAGGGGAAAGTTCAAAGACTTCCTGGGTCTTTTGCACCTTAATAAACAGCTTAAAATAAATATCCTAAAAGGCATATTGGGGGTGTAAAGCTGTGTCTCTTCAATACATACATAGATTTTTATTATATCAGTACTTCATTCTTTGCTATGAAATGATGGCATTTAGGGCTATATTAAATAAAATATTCTACTTTAAAAATTTTATTGATTTATTCCTTTTATGTTGTGATGTATAATTTATCATATTTTACACATGGCTTCAGTAATGTTCCATCAAACTAAGTAATTAGTAACTCAAAAATTTAAATGTCATCTTAATACACATTTCTATGATAGTATTCATATATATTAATTGTATCCATGTATTCATGTATAAGTAGTGCCTATTAATTATTAGAATGATTTACTTGCTATATTTGAACCTAACAATACTGAAAGTTTCAAAACATTACCTAGCAACTAAACAATATGAATTACATAGGATCTAATTCTTAATGTTATGTCCCCAAAAGTTAAGTAGTTCTGATTTAAATTGTCATCAATATGTTAGGCTGGGATTGACAAATTTGCCAGCTAAATTATGAAATTTCATTACTAATTTTATATTCTTCATTAGTTAGTCCCTAAAAACAGGGGCATTTACAGTATGGGATAAGAAACTACTAAAGGTAAGTCAGATGCTGATAAATTGTAAATTTTGCATTAGATAAGATCTTTCCCTTGTAGGGAAAGAGCTGATGGAAACCAAAGGTTTTCTCCATTCTTCCTTATTCATCTTATTGACATAAGAATAAATTCAAACACCATTAATTTTGGCACAAATTGAGGCATATTTATGATACTATGATTACAAAATGTTACATGATCTTATATAATTCACTAGTCTGATGGGTGTGTGTATGTCTGTATTTTAATTTGATGAAATTAATAGCTCTTCCTTCTCCAATGTTCTGAGAGATTAGGATGCCATATCGTAGGTACAGAGTTAATACTTATTGAGTAAATTAAAGATAAAAATCAAAATTTAAATAAAATATAATAACTGTGTTGAATACAGTTATATAGCATGTACCTTTATATAGAGATTACTTAAATAGGTATCTTCCTGAAGGGAAAATTGATTACTTGAATGTAAGCATGCATTTCAGACTTGGACTGGCATTAAAAACATGCCTGAGAATATGGGTAGGAAGAAAAATATGGGTTAAGTGTGTTACTTGGTTTCCTTGGTTTTACTTTGTCATTTTTCATCTTCTGCAGGTGTAATTTTCTTTCAAATTGTAGTTTACATTATTAAAATTCATCTATATTCATTTTATTAATTATTGTTATTTTAGAATATTGTGGCTAAAAACAGCTCTGGATCACATAGATACAAACTGGATCTTTTAGAATGCATTCTTTTTTAAACCTGCTAGAAAATAATGACCTTTTCTTTCCTCTCTATTTTACCTTTCAAGGTGTGTTTACCATTCAGCTTTATCTAGTTAATGCTTCATACTAATTCCTCAGGCATTCATGGTCAAATAGTTATAAAGGCCAAACTAATTCCTATGAAAGTCAGAGAAAAACAGTGAGTCATTTGGGTGGGGGGGTGGTTACAAGAGCTTTTATTTGATTTTCCTCCAAATACTAAATGGTTTTTAAAAATAAACCATTAATAAACTAAAAGGTAATAATAAAAAGTAAATCTTTTAATATGAAAAATGAGGAACAAAGACAGGATACTAAAACTTGTTATTTTGTAGAACTGTCTTGAGAAATCATATAAATTATCATCTAAACTGATCATATTGAAATTATGCTATTAATAACTATATTGGGGCAAATTGTGTGACTGGTATCTCTGCCAGGTAAACTGGGCTGGTGTGTGGTGCGTGTGGAAATCCTAGTACTACCTACTGGGGCGTTTTCAAATTATACCAATATAAAGATAACAGCCTAACTGTTCTTGCTATTCTTCAAAGGGAAGAAGAAATGAGGTGTTAGCTTGTGTTTTGATAATTAAAATACTTTTAAAAACTTGAACTAAAGCTTTAAATAATATTTTAAAAATAGATGTTTTAAAAAATACTGGGCAGTTTATATGATTAACATCTCATTACTTTGTTATTTTCTTATACATACATATATTATTTAAAGCTAGAAAGAAATGTATGAGAAACAAAACAAGCTGTTGTTATCCTTCAGAGTAAGAAATATTCTAAATGTGTTTTATTTCTAAAAATAAAATAAAGTTCATTAGAGCTTAATCATATTGTTATTTCATGTTTTAATACTAATAAGGTATTTTAATTTTTAACTTTATTAAAAATAAATTTAATTTATTTAAACTAAAAACAAAAACAAAAAACCATTCATCTCTCCCCTCCTTCCACCTCCCACCTATGACAACCACCATTCTGTTCTCTGTAAATACGATCTTTTTTTTCCTTGTCACTTACACAGGGGTGGGGCAAAAGTAGGTTTACTGTTGTGAGCATGTGAAACACAGAATTTATTCTTGTATTATTATTATTGTATTTTCCACACAGTATTTCTTTGATAGTTTCAAAGAATAAAATGTATGAAATATTCCTTTATAATAATTTAGCATGTGACACAAAGTAATATTTTGTGCAAATTTTGTCTTTGGAATTTAGCTAGAAGTATCACTCTTTTAAGAATTTTTTTAATTAAAATACATTCCAAGTATGTTTAAATGGTTAGTATACATAGCTCTGGCTAGTGTGGCTGAGTGGATTGAGCCCAGGCTTGTGAACCAAAGGGTCGCCAGTACAGTTCCCAGTCAGGGCATGTGCCTGATTTGCAGGCCAGGTCCCCAGTAGGGGGTGTGTGAGAGGCAACCACACATTGATGTTTCTCTCCCTCTCTTTTCCCTTTCCTTCCCTTCTGTCTAAAAATAAATACATAAAATATTTTAAATGGTTAGTGTATGCTATTTATTTTTGTGACATTATTGCTCTTTAAATAAAAAATAGTGGTTTTATAAAATTGTGCTATATAACAAATTTACCTTTGAGTACAATAGCATTGAAAATCAATGGGGATTTTGGCATGATGTTCATGAAACATTAAAAAACTGATAATAATTTCATGAAGGGACTATTTTCAAAGTTGGTGCCAAGGACCAAGGAGAGCAGTGAAACCTGCTACTCTTACAAACTGAGTGGACAAGGGGAGGAAATGATTACAGTCACCAAGAGGTAATATCTTTATTAATAGGAAGCTGTACCCAAAAGGCACTATGGTCTTTGGCAGAGTGGAATAAATAACCCAAATCACTCTGCACTCATCTTCTTGTTCTCCTTCCAGTGATCACATTAGCCAATTCCGATTAGGAATCATAAGAAAGTAACTTATTTGATAGAGTCCATAAAGAATAGCCTTTTGTGTCAAAGAGTAGTGTACAGAATGGCAGCAAATAGATCTGGAAATGCAAAGGAGAATATCCAGAAAAGTCCACACTTTTTCATTCTCAGCATCTATTCTTCTCTTTTGTACAACACAGTGATTGGGCTCCATGGGCTGATCTGAATCCAAACATCATTACATTTGAAACCTAAAATGTTATCCACCCATATTGCTCTTTATATGTGAAGGAAAAGTATGTAAGGTTTAAAAACAAACAGAAACCCACACAAAGCATAGCTAAATATGTTTTCTGTTGCTAAAGCTAATTATGTGTATAATTATCATAGTATTTTTCTTCCAGCACACATTTCAATTTTTTCCTTACCTCCTTCTAGTACCTTAGCTGGACAAAAGGTTCACTTGGTTAAGTGATCCAAACTTTCATTTTTATAAGATCTGAATTCTTGCCTTGGCTGGTGTAGCTCAGTGTATTGAGCACAGGGCTGTGAACCAAAGAGTTGCCGGTTCAATCCCCAGTCAAGGCACATGCCTGGGTTGCCAGCCAGGTCCCCAGTAGGGGGGTGCATGAGAGGCAGCCACATACTGATGTTTCTCTCCCTCTCTTTCTCCTTCCCTTACCCTCTCTCTAAAAATAAATTTAAAAAAAAATACTTAAAAAAAGATCTGCATTCTTGGTGGTCCTGACCTTTATTGAATTGCTACAATCTTCCACTAGCCAGGGCTAGTAGGTTAGGGAGCAATCAGAGGTTCTCTAATGAATTACCCTGGATCCTCAATGTCATTTACATGTGAAATCTAAAAACAAACAAATTCACAGAAACAAATAGAACATCGGTTTCTAGGAGCTGGAGACTAGGAGAAATGGAGAGATCTTGGTCACAGTACTCAAAATTCCAGTTATAAGATGAATCATTTCTGAGGATCTAATGTAAAGTATGGTAAATACAGTTAACAATACTCTTTATGTTCTTGAAAGTTCCTCAGAGAGTAGATCTTAAATGTTCCCATCATACCAACACACACAAGATAATTATGAGAATTGTTGGAGGTGTTAACTAACCTTATTGTGGTAATCATTCTGTAAATATAACTATATTGCACCATCAAGCTGTACACCCAAAACTAATACAATGTTATATATCAGTTAAACTCAATAAGGCTGGAAAAAGTAAAAATTTCCTGTAGTTATTGTATAGCAACAGTTAGGATCAGCTACCTAGGTCAGTAGAGTAACTTCTTTTTTCCAAAGGAGTCAGTGGCATGAGGAGCATAAAATGGTAAGGAAGGGTCCCACACCTAACGTCTTGCTTTTGCTGGCTTGAAATTTGAATAATTTTAACATTTAACTTGTATTTTGTGTATGAGTCTGATGAGACACCCTGAGCAGAGGAGATTTTATATATATATCACTGTTTCTTGTCTTTTCATGTTTCCAATGCCCCATGAGGACAGAATTCTGAGATTCATTTTACATGGGAGGTCAATGAGATTCAAAGCAAGTATAAGGTTAGCGTGCTGGGTCTACTGAGCAAGTAGGAGCACTGATGAATTGTCATGCTCTCCATTAGACCAGAACTTGCTTCAAATGCAGAAAGAAAGCAATGGAGTTATAGGAAACATGAAAGACCTCGGAGCCCTATCATATCCTATCTCACTCCTCTTACTGTACTTCCATCTATTTGCCATCTATTCATGTTGAGAATGATAAACAGGGTGAAAGAAGTGGTAACTACAGTTTCTTTGCCTTTCAGTTCTTCTTCATTCATTATTAAGCCAAAGGTAGACAGTGTTTCTAGGATGTGCCCATATTAAATAAAAGGAAAAGTTAAGTTAGTTTTATGCAACATTCCCATTCTTCTGGTCAAAACAACATACATATTCATATACAAGCTATGAACAACAAATTTTGTACTTTTTTGTGATTCTATGAGTTCAATGTTCTTAACTTTTCCTTTAAAATTGTCATCACACAATATAAAATCGAACAGTAAAATCCATTTGCTAATTTTTTTATATTTACTTTTTAACCTGTAACGATGTTAAATAGCCTGTAAAAACCCTATGACAAGTTGACAGAGAGTATGAAAGAAAAATTAAATGTTTTACATTTTAGTACTATTAAAGGTATTTGTTTCCCACTGTTCAAACCTTTTCATTCTGCTTAGGGCCTACAAATAGGAGCTCCATTGTTCCTATTGAATGAGAAAAAACAATTCTATCACAACCTTTCCTTTGATCATTTCTGGCCTCCAAAGAATTTTGCAAGAATTCTGATGCTTCTCATAATTTATTTTTAATGGACTCTGTGAAGAATGTGATTAGGAAGTATGTAACTCGATTGCTAATTAGATATCCAACATCCCCAGCTCCCTGGTCTTGGATTCCTTTAACAACATTTAAGGAAATCCAAGTATTGAAACCTCATCGACTATATGTCAGCTGTGAGTCAAGGCTTCAATTCACCAACACAAACACCACTGAATTAGGATCAAACCGACATGTTGAAACCTGAATGCTGAGTGTGTGATATCCATTTGTAAATTCAGCCTAATTAAGGTTTATATTTCATTCCCTTTTAGGCTGAAACTATTCACACACATATATACTCCCAGATTCCTGCTAATGCAAATATATATAATCTCCACAGCTTCCCTTTTGAAATTGACTTCTCCTCGTGTAGCTTAGTAGTACTATGGCTATTTTGAGATCAATCTCTCCTCATGGGCTCAGAATCTATGGGAGGAATGAGAAATGGGGCTGGGGGAGTGGTGATTTTATTCTGAGCATAAAATCACCTTTTTGAAAGGCAAGTGGTAATCACTGAAAGGCTTTTATATAAAAGTTTGAGAGCTTCAGCAGGAAGGGAAGTTAGCTGTGCCAGTCAGCTGCAGGAGGATTTATAGGTTCACATTTCTGTAAATGTATCACCTTTGTTTCTATAAACCCAAATATTCCCAACCCATGCCTGAGCATTTCAGCATCTTCCCTTAACTCAGCATAAGAAATTAAGCCATAGTATAGACTTGTTTAGTGCACTGCTCCTCAACCTTTGCAATCAGATCCTGGCCTTGATTCTAAAATATCTTCCCCACAGTTCAAGAAAAGAAAAGATTCTGTCAAAAGCGGACATAGAGGCTTTCCGACTTTATACCAGTGTGCTGAGTTGTGCTGTCAAGGTCCTTGATCTGACCATTTACTTGCCTATACTCTCAAGGGTGTTCAAAACCAGCGTCCCAAGCCACAACCTTTGTTACTGTTGAATATAATGCCACCCTGCGCCACGGATTACCAGTACCTGATCTTCCTTCACGAGTAAGTTATTTATATAATCCTCAAATATGTTCACAATTGAGTCTCAAAATTCCTTTTTGAAGGTGTAGGCACTTCTAATGCCACTGATATTTCCAGAATAATACAGATAAAAGACTTTGTATAAATTACACACAAAGAATAAAAACTAAAAGTGTGGCTGACACTGGCCAGCAGTGTCCACGTCATTATGGATGAATTAAAATATACACACAGACTACCGAGTCTGGTGGAGGAATAAGGACGACAGCATGGCTTTTCTCTCAAGAGGAGCAAAAGCTGCAGCCTCCGCCATGACAGGCCTTTATTTTAATCCTATCTCCTCACATTCCAAGATGGTTCTTCCTCACTATCCCAGTTACAACAAAGGAGCCAATGCCCCTCATTACATCACCGAAGAAGGACATTAGCAAATGAATAGGCAGCTGGTTACACTGGGCCTACAAGGTACTTGCAGGGTGAGGGGGTTTCAGCAAAAAGCCAATCTCAAAACAGCCTAAGTATATTGCAAATCTGATTACCCATGAGGGAACCTCTCTGTGGGCATGGGTCCTGTGCACCTCTGAGTGGGAGCTGGGCCCACGCCACACAGAAGAGTCTGCCACATAAAAGCTGATTAAGAAGAAAAATAGCAATTCCACATCTGGGAATATATATGAATAAACCCAAACACTAATTTGAAAGAATATATGCATCCCTATGTTCATTGCAGTGTTAGTTTATAATAGCTAAGATTTGGGAGCAGGCTCAAGTGCCCATCAGTATATGAGTGGATAAAAAAAAAGCTGGGGTACATTTACACAATGGAATGCTACTTGGCCATAAAAAAGAAATCTTACCCTTTTCTCACAGCATGGAAAGACTTCCTGAAGGGCATTATGCTAAGCATTATGACAAGTACCCCATGATTTCATTCACGTGGAATCTAATAAACCAAAGGAACTAACAAGCTAAAAAAAGACAAATAGAGGACAGGATGAAAGTTATCAGGGGTTTCATTTAGGGATCGAGAGTGTAGGGATTGAGCAGACAAGAAAACAAACAAAAAACTCATGAACACAAAATACAAAGTGGTCATTGACAAGGGGAAGGAATGGGGGGAAGAAATGAGTGTAAAAGAGGGATTAATGATGATAGATGGAGACTTGAAATGGGGTGATGAATACACAATGCAGTGTACAGGTGACATGTTATGAAATTATGCACCTGAAATCTGTATAATTTGTTAACCAGTATCATCTGAATAAATTCAATAAAAATAAATAAAGTGGACATCCCTGTCTTGCTCCAAATCTTAAGGGGAAGACACAGTTTTTGTCATTTGAATATGATGCTGACAATGGGTTTGTCATAGATGGCCTTTATTATATTTATTATGCTTAGGTATGTTCCCTCTAATCCCATTTTGCTGAGTTTTTATCCTGAATGGGTGCTGGAGTTTATCAAATGCTTTTTCTGTACCTATTGATATGATCATGTGGTTTTTATCCTTTACTTTGTTTAGGTGATGAATCATATTTATTGATTGGCAAAAGTTGTGCCAACTTTGCATTCATAGAACAAATCCCATTTGATCAAGGTGTGAGATGTTTTTGATGCATTGTTTTATTTGTTTTGCTGATACTCTGCTGATGATCTTTGTGCTTATCTTCATCAGGGATATTGGCCTATACTTTCTTTGTTGTGTCTTTATCTGATTTTGGAATTAAGATAATGCTAGCCTTGGAAAATGAGTTTGGGAGGCTTTCTGCCTCTTGAATGTTATGAAATAGTGTGAGAAGGAGAAGTGTTAGTTCTTCTCAGAATGTTAGGTAAAATTCATCCATGACAGCATCTAGTCCAGGGCTTTTGTTTGTTGGGAGTTTTTTATTACTGTTTCAATTTCACAAGCGGTAAGCTGCTATATTCAAATTCTCTGATTCTCCCTGATTTAGTTTTGGAAAACTGTATGTTTCTAGGAATTCATCCAGGCTGTCCAGTTTGTTGGCATATAGTTGTTCATATTTTCTTACAATCCCTTCTATTTCTTTGGTGTTAGTTGTTATTTCTCTTCTTTCATTTCTGATTTTGTTTATTTGGGTCTTTTCTCTTTTTTCTTGATGAGTCTGTTAAAGGTTTGTCATCTTTAGATGAAGAACCAACTCTTGGATTCATTGATCTTTTGTATCATTTTTTAGACTCTATTTCCTCATTTCTGCATTGATCTTTATTATTTCCAAACTTCTCACTTTGGGCTTTATTTGTTGTTCTTTTTCAAGTTCCTTTAAGTATGATGTTACATTATTTATTTAAGCTTTTTCTTGTTTTTTTTTTGTTTTGTTTTTCTTTTTCTTTTTAGATAAGCCTGTAATGTTATGAATTTCCTTCTTAGGATTTCTTTCCCATGTCCCACAGATTTTGAATTCCTGTGTCCACTTTTTCATTTGTTTCAAGGTATCTTTTGATTTCTTCCTTTATCTCCTTGTTGACCCACACATTGTTTAATAACAGATTATTCAGCTTCCATATCTTTGTGCAAAGTAAAACTGTCATTATTTGTAGATGACATGATACTATATACAGTGAGCCCAAGGATTCCACCAAGAAACCACTAGAACTGATAAATGAATTCAGTAAAGTAGTAAGATACAAAATTAATATCCAGACATCAGTTGCATGTTTATATGTCAATAACAAACTGATGGAAAGGGAAATCAAGAAAATAGTCTCATTCACAAGTATTATAAAAAAATAAAATATCTAGGAACAAACCTAACCAAGGATATAAAGGACCTGTACTCAGAAAATTCTAAGACAATGAAGAAAGAAATAGAAGAAGATACAAATAAGTGGATGCCCATATCATGTTCATGGACAGGGAAAGTCACATCATTAAAATGTCCATAATTTCCAAAGCAATCCATAGATTCAACACAATTTCTATCAAGATTCCAATGACATATTTCATAGCACTAGAAAATTTTTTTAAAAAATGTATATGGAAACATATCGACTTATTTCACAGAACTAGAACAAACATTTCAAAAATTCATATTGTATCACAAAAGCCCCCCCCCCCGAAAAGGAACAAAGTTGGAGGAATCACACTACCCAATATCAAACCATAGTAGTCAAGACAGCATGGTACTGGCATAAAAACAGACACATAGATCAATGGAACAGAATAGAGAGCCCAGAAATAACCCATACCTTTGTAGTAAAGTAATATTTGGCCAAGGAAGCAGGCAAATATAATGGGCTAAAGATAGTTTATTCAATAAAGGGTGTTGGGAAAATTAAATATGTACAGAAAAATGAAATTAGACCACCTTCTTACACCACACACAAGAATAAATTCCAAATAGAACAAAGACTTAAATGTTTGATGTGAAGCCATAAAAATCATAGAAAAAAACAGGCAGCAAAATTTAAGACATTTCTTGGAGAGATATTTTATTAGATATATCTCCTCAGGCAGGGAAAAAAAGATAAAATAAATGAATGGAACTATATAAACTAAAAAGTTTTTACACAACAATGGAATGAAATCATTAATGAAATATTGATTCAGACAATAACAATCATTGATGTTAAAACCATGAGCTGATAGATCATTGAGATACTATGTATTTGTTTTAGATCAAACTATCAGTCCACAGATTACTTGTTCATAACAGATAGCAGCAACTTTCATTACCTTACCTCAGTGCTCAGTCTTACTGTCACCCAACCAGATATTACATACCCGTGATGTCTTCCAATATGAAGTTCATAGCTCCGCCTCTGAAGGATTTTTGCAAAAGTATATTTAACCTGAATCTGTATCCAATCTTATATCTAATTTTCTCAGTAGAGTAATTCAGATGCTGAATGAACAATTCATGTGAGAACAATAAAACAAATTCAGAAGGTGGGCCATTGTTGGAGGTCTTCAACAAGTCAGCTCTTAACATGCTCTCACATTGTTCCTTGAATCTTAGTTGAAACCACCATCCAGTGTCACCTGGACGACTGCATTATCTTCCCAGCTGCCCTCTTCACTATCCAGTGGGTCCCCCTGAAATCTTTTCTCCATAGAGATCTGCTAAAACGCAGACTCTATCTTGTCTCTCTCAGATTTAAAACACCTTTAAAAATTGTTTATTGTCCTTAGAATTCAGTACAAAATGCCGAGACAACCTGTAAGGCACTGTATGATCTAGTTCCTGCCTACTTCTCCAAACCCACTTCACTCCACACTCAACCAATATTCTCTGATTCCTCTCCTCCCTGGCCTTTACTTATCATTTTCAGTAAATTTGCAGTTTTCATGTTGGGTCACATTCACAGCCAGCCGTGGCCACCTGCGGGCCACGGGCCACAGGTTGGATGCCCCTGTTAGTGTTTCTATTGACCTTAAATTGGCCTTCTGCTGATTATATCTTATGGTTACATAGGTCTGAGTACACACTGCATTTGAAAAACCTTGACACTTTGAAAGAGAAAAACAATTTCTGGCACAACACCATAGCCAGTGGTTCAGATTCAGAATAATTCAGCTTATTATATTTTTGTCTAGAACTTTTGAGAGCTTAGAACACATGTTCAGTTTGGTTTTTTATTCTCTTCTCTACTCACTAGCACCATCTTCACCCTGTCGTTAACCTGCAGTCCTAGAACCGTTCCTGGGGGAAATTGACAATCTTCCTAAGTAAATATGTAATTATAACCAGTGCAAAAGCAGGTTTTTAAAAATCTCATCAACTGATTTTTTAATGTCAGAGCTGAGGCACTAGCAGTTTTGTAGAATTTACAGATTTAAGTGTTAACGGTGTTGACATTTTCAAGTGCATGCCAGCATTTTTATTCATCCATTTTGAGTAATTATAGGTCTTATAAAAATTCGCTATCTTTTGCTCAGGCAAAGGATAAACAACATCTCTTATTTTACATATCATTATCAATAATGATAAGTTTATTTGATAATGTTGATTTACAGAAAGTTATATTCATGTATTAAAATTCATTTGTATTTATAAAACAAATTTATACTCTTTCATAACTTAAAAATCATGTTGGTTCCTAAAACTAGTAACAAAATAAAAAATACTACTTTATTAAGTTTCTCCTCTTGGAACTAAGGATCACTGCTGTTGGTGTAAATAGTACATCTCGTGTAGGGCTTTGAGGCGAAGATTCGCTCTGTGAGACTCTGAAGCAGACAGTTCCCTGTGTTTCCCAGGTTCTATCTAGTTCAGGGAGATAACCTAACAAGGCCATGGAACCCTACCCTCAAAATTCTGGCAGCGCTGCAGCGCAGGGAATTTACTCAGTAGTATTGTAATGGCTATGTACGGTGACAGGCGGGTACTTAAAATACTGGGTGGGATCACTTTGAAAAGTTAATTTTATTTTTTTCTACAAAAATATGTTATTGATTTCATGGGACTGTTTAGATGATTTAATACATAGTGATGATGAGGAAAATAGAGAGTCAGAATTAAGCTGAAGGCTGTGTTACAGAGAATATATTTTGTACTGTATGCAGTTAAGAGGCATTGAAAAATTCTTTACAGAGAAGTGATATAATAATGTGCTACCTTTTTGTAATTACATTTTTCTTTCTTTGCTTATTGTATATTTTCTCCAATAGACTGTAAACCTCATGAAGGCAAATACTGTGTCCTTTTCACCTACGTTGTATACCTAGCACCACGTACACATGGCCACTCATTAGATATTTATGGAAAGAGAGAATGAATATACTAGGATGTACATCGAATCACTATAATATTTAAAAACTTAATTTCCCATAACAGAAATTAAATAAACTAGAGTACACACATACACTGAAATAATACAAAGCCACTAAAAATCATGTTTTGAATATTTCCATGACTGCTAAGGCAATGAGTAAAAACCCAGAATATAATAATATATGTATATATATACACATATATATGTGAATAGATATGTATGTGTGTATGTACATGTGTATTCACAGAAATATCATGATTAAGCTTCTTTTAATCAAATATTACCATGAGTAAATATACTCCACGGTATATTAAAAATGCTTTCTTAATTAATACAACTATGAGATTGAGTAATGAAATATTTGTATATTATAAAATCATGGTTTATAGAGATTAAATAATTAACCTAACATCATATTGCTAGCATATACTAGTGTTTAAATACCAATCCAGTTATGAGTTAAAAATTCATTTTCTTTGCCAGTAAACAATAATTTTATATGTTAAAAATGAGTATCTGATTGGAAAATGGTTTTTAAAAACCAGTTTTCTGAGTGCTCCTTAATGTTTTTTATATTTCATTTCAAAAGAAAGTAAATGTTTTTTAAAATATTAAACTTATATTGTGCTTATAAAGATGAGGATACTGTTGGTTTCAAGATTTTTCTTTCCTCCTTACAATAATTGATCTTTTAAAACCCCAGTTTGAGAATTCTTCTTTATAGTTTCAACATCAATTTTAAAAGACTTTAAGTTCTTTTAGAAATTACTGGTCAAAGTTAGCTTTATTTTATCATTTTTATTTTTTAATTTCAGAAATTGTATATGTAGAAGATTTTTAGGAATTTGATTATAAGAAGAATAGTGTTAAGCCAAACCTTTAAGAATTGGCAAATGTCTAATTTTTATAGAGACTTGAAATATTCACTATAAGTACCTAGATTTTTTTTTTCTAAAAGTCATTCACAACTAAAAGTCATCATGGTCATGAATAATTACAGGGCTGAGTCAGGGAAAATATAAGATAATTCAGGTGTATTTTGTTGTGCCAAGAATTTAGGGAACGTTTAAAGGATCATGGGAGCCTGTGAATTGAATGCTGAAGGGGACATACACTGGCAAATCTAATACATGAGCATCAAAATAAATGATTCTTAGAATGGGCTATGATTCATTGAGTAAGAGAAGAATCCATTTTTATACCAATATGAGTGAATAGGGCAGAAAAGAAAGTTCTCCCTTAGGATACAATTCCACCTAATAAATATTTGGAGAATTGATGGATGGATGGATGGATGAACGAATGAATGAATGAATGAATGAATACTAAAGCTAGGGAGTAAAAGATTGATAATGAGCAGTATATATGCATGGTCTCAAAGTATTTCCGAACAAAATACTTATTATTGAAATAAAAAGTTTAGAATGCTGAAACCCAACAGACACTAAATGATGTGAATGATCCAAAGTAATATCATGGATACTTGGACAAACCTACATCAACCAAACCTCCTGCAAAGGTTCACCAATGACGCAGTGCCTTTTCAGTGATATTCTTGCAAAAATACATAATGTACTTCTAATCATAAATAAACAGCAGAATAACCCCAAACTATTCTCTAACATAACTGATTTGTTCTCTTCAAAGAAGTTATTATCAAAAAATTTTTTAAGCTTGAAAGATTGTTTCTGATTAAACAAGACTAAAGAGGTATGACAACTCAATGAAAAGTTTGGTTTTGGTTTGGATACTGAGCTGTAAATCTTGATAAATTTTGCATATAACTTTGGGTTTGATAGTAATATATATCATTATTAAATTGTCTCATTTGATAACTATACTGTAGTTAGGTAAAATACTATACTTTTATTTAGGAAATGTACACCAAACATCTTAATGGTAAGGGGATATAATATTTCCACCTTTCTCTTAAAAAGTTCAGAAAAATTGTATGCCAGTGTACAACATATGCATTTATACACCTATACATAGGTACACATGAACTATATGTATGTTGCATGCACCGTGTGTATATAAAATACTAAGGCAAAGGGGGAAAAATTTATATACCTCATGACTCCAGATGAAAATTAAATGAGATTCTGCAGATGGGAGGTGGCCAAGCAACCAAAGGTGGCCCTGGGACTGGGACTGGGACCGGGGATGGCTCTGCAACTGGAGCGGACCCTGCAACAGGAGGCACCCCTGGGAATGGAGGCAGTGAAGCAATCAGAGGCAGCCCTGGGACCAGAACCAGAGCCGAATCTGCAACCAGAAGCGACCCTATGACTGGAGGTGGCCTAGTGACTAGAGGAGGGGACTTTGTGGAAGACCCAAAGACCACACCCGTGACCTTAGGTGAGACAAAAAAAAAAACCTGGAACTGTGAAAAAACCAGAGTTGGACCCAAGAGGGGGCATCCCAACAGCTGAAACAGTGGAAGCTGTGAACACCAGGATACCCGAAGGAGACTGCACCACTGAATCTCACAGGTATTCTACCACAGAAGTTCACACCATAAACCCAGGGAGCCAGAACAGATCAATTTGAGAAGCTGAGGCTGACAAGAAGAATCTCACAATGGGAAGACAAAGAAACAATCTCCAAATGAAAGGAAAAGAGGAAGCCCAGAAAGAATGCTAAGTGAAACAGAAGCAACTCAACTCTCAGATTTTGACTTCAAAGCAATGGTTGTCAGGAAGCTCCATGAGCTCTCAATGAGCTACCAGAAACTACAGGGAAGCTACAATGAACTCACTGCAAACTATATCAACATGAAAAAGGAAATAGAAACTATAAACAAGGGCCAACAGGAAATGAAAAATACAATTTCTGAACTGAAGAACACAGTGGAAGGAATGAAAAGCAGAATTGATGAAGCAGAAGATCGGATCAGCAAGTTGCAGGACAAAGTAGAAAAAGCAAGAAAAGGAAAAGAGTCTCAGAAAGCATGAAGAGGGATTAAGAAAAATGCAAGAAAATATGAAACATAATAATATCCATATAATAGGGATTCCAGAAGGAGAAGAAGAGCAAGGGATAGAA
>PVKU01015746.1:0-17081 GCA_004027475.1 Anoura caudifer | reverse complement strand
ACGACGTGGTCCAGAGGATGAATTCACAGTGACCACATCACACAGGGCTGAGAAGGGACCAGTGGCCACTTTCTAAACTATCCTGTGACCTGTGAACACAGAGCAGACCCATCCTCCTACCTCACACCTGAAGGTCCCCTGTGAGCAGGACTGTGGGAGGAAGGGGGAGATGGATGTCAGTGGAATTTTTATCACATGGTGGAATCCATGTCCAGGATAAGGACACCCACTTCTGGTCACCCACTGAGGTTCCTGAGGTTCCTGTCACCTGTGGGTCCTGGGGAAAGGCCCCTCTTCCTCATCATCGTCACTGTGACTGTTCACCATGTGTCCCCTCCCCTCAAATGTGGGGTCATGGCACATGTGTTAAATAAATGTGTCGATAATCTTCACTCTTCATTGGAACTTCTTGTATATTTTAAGCCCCCACAGTAACTCACCACATTCACAGGTTACCTCCTTCCAACTTTTCCAAAATCCTTAGTGTACTAAATTTCTATTTTTGCTGTAATAATCATAAATTTCATGACTTAATATGACACAAATCTATTATCTCACAATTCTCTGGGTTAGATTTCCAGCATGGCTTTTGCCAGGCTGTATTCAAGGTGTCTGCAGGCTAGGTTTGGGGTTTTTTTTTTGTTTTGGGGTTTTTTTTTTTTTTGAGGATCAAAGGACCAGTCTTGTGACTTGCTAAGTCTGATGGCGGCTAGAGCTGAGTTTCCTGCAGTGACAGGACCCAGGTGGCCCTTCTTGCTGCTGTCGGAAGAGCTGAGACCCCTTAAAGCTGGGAACAGCTGGAGTCATTCTCCCAGGGACAGATGTGAGGGAACAAGTCAAGTGACAGGAATAACATGGGACAGAGTCCCAGTCATGAAATGATTGCTTCAGGGCCATTGTTAGTGAGCTAACTGCAGCATGCAATTGAGACAGTAACAGGGACAAACAACCTTTGTGAGCGAAGACACTCACAAGGGGAGGGTGGCCCTGGTCATTCACAACATCACAGCCCATGACAATGGCATCTACCGCTGTTATTTCCAACAAAGCAGGTCCTATGACGAGGCCATCATGCACCTGGTGGCAGGTGAGATGTTTCTCTTTGCTTTGTGGCTTTTTCAAGTGTGACCTTTGTTAATAGTTTCTCTCTACACTTCAGACCCCACACACACCAGCAGATTTTTGTGTAGGATCCCCTCTACCCTGGCAGGGTGGCTTCCCCCTGCCTGAGGGCTGAGTGAGTGGGTATGTCCTGCTGAGCTGTGGACATGGACTCTGGAGAAGCACAGTGAGCTCAGCGGGGCCGTGAGCAGGGAGAAGGTGGAACCTCACGGAGTAGCCCCTGCTGCTGCTCAGAGATCTCTAAGGGTCCTCGCTGGTAACATGCATTGGAATTAGACATTTTTGTCTGTTCCCAGGTATAGGATCTATGCCCCTCACTGAAATGAACAGCCGTGAGGATGGGAGCATCTGGCTGGAGTGCACCTCCACAGGGTGGTACCCACAGCCCCATGCAGTGTGGAGGGACCCCTATGGTGAGATCATGCCCACCCTGGAGGAGGCTGACACTGAGGACACAGACGGCCTCTACAGGGTCACCATGGTCATATCATCAGGGACAGCTCTTCGAGGAACAGGCCCTGCTCCACCAACACCTGCTGGGCTAGGAGAGGGACTCTGGGGTCTTCCTTCCAGGTCAGCTCCCTGCCCTCTGGGGGGCCCAGCCTGTGGACACAGGATCCTCAGCAGACAGTTGGGAGCCTGAGTGGGGCTGAGGGAGGGGCAGGGCTGGGCGGGTCCTGGGCCCTGAGGAGCTCAGGCTGCTGCTGAGCTGAGGCCTCTCCCCTCCTCACAGGGGAGCATCACAGAGTCTCATGTCCCAGGAGGAGGAGCCTCGTCTCTGAGGGCAAATCTGATCGTTTTTCCCTGTTGTGGTTCTGATGCTGCAGCTACGTTTGTGTGTTCACAACAATCACACACCGTGGAGAGTGGTGGGGTCAGGGCGCTGTGTGCACCTGGTGGTGCTGATGCTGAAGCCTCCCCTCCTGCCTGTGGGGTTTTCCAGACGGATCTGGGACAGTCAGCATCTACAGAAAGTCATAAAGTTACTCAACAAACACTTAGCAAGGATCACATATGTTCTAGGCACCGTTCTAGAAACAGGAGATAAATCAGGGAACAAAATGCATGAACACCCCTGCCCTTATGGGGCCCATGTTGTAGAGAAACAGGAAGTAATCTATAAAACACTTAACTAAAGCCACGAGTAACATAATTAAACTATTATGTCAGATGATGATGTTGAATGCTGTAGAAAACTTAATCAGGGGAGAGTGTCTGGAGGACTAGAGGCGGGGGAGCTGTGACGTCACTAGAAAGGTGAGGGAAGGCTTCTGTGAAAAGGTGGCAACAGGGCAAGTGAGGGAGGAGCACCAGGGAGCAGGGGGAGCAGGTGCCCGGGTCCTGAGGCAGCAGCAGGTCTGGCAGTTTCGAGGAACCCTGGAGAGGCAGGTGTGGGTGCAAGGACTGAGTGCAGGGAGAATCGGAGGAGGTGAGTGCAGACCTGGAAGGGGTCCGGAGCAGACGGGCAAAGCAGGTCCCAGGGAGCCTTTGGTTTGGTCTCAGTGAGACAGGAGCCGTGGCAGGGCCTGGAGCAGAGCAGTAATGTGACCAGAAGGAGGCGCTGTGCTGAGGACGCACTGACCTGGGCAGACCTAGGGGGAGGGGGGAAGGTGGGAGGGGCGGGAGGGCTTAGCAGTAACCGGGCAACAGTGATGGTGGCTCAGCCTGGAGTGTGGCTGGGGAGGGTTTTTATTCATTCTGGTCTTTCCAATGGGGAGTCCAGGTGCTTGTGCCAATTTGTCTCCTAGCCAAGTCCAGTGACAAACTAAAACTGTTTATTAATCAGTTTGACATTCTTTGCTCAAGAGAAAACCACCCAAGAACTGGGGGGCTGCAGGGCCTCACAACCAGAGGAGCCTCTCCCTTGGGGGTTTGGGGCCAGAGCAAGGAGTACGGAGGAGGGAGCAGACAGCACTGACGAGGGGTCGGGGTTTCCCTGTGAGGCAGCAAGACCCCTGCTCTGGAGTCAGGGGAGTGGCCTGAATTGCTTTACTGGGCTGTGGAGGGGACGGGGTCTCAGGTGTTTTAGGCAATTTGGAAAGTTTCCAACTAAAAAGAGCACCCGAGACCATATGACTTGAACAGAAATGGAGATGGATCAGAGAAAGTGCAGAGAAAGTGGGAGCCATTAATTTCAGCTCCTTCCCTAAACTCTCCCCATCACTGGGCGCCCAGGGGTCCTCTCCCTGAGGCCCCGCCCCCCTCACTCAGCAGGTGGGTATGAAATGAATACACTACGTAGTGACTGATGTTTATTTAAAAAAAAAAAAAAAAACAAATGGAACTATGAGCCAATATAGTATATGTAAATTTGAGTGTATGTCCGCAGTTACAATATAAAATGTATTTCTTACTGTGTGGCACAGTTTTTTAAAAAGAAAAAGGACTTGAGGTTGTATCAAACAAAGATGTGGGAGCCTGGAGGGGCATCACGGTGGAGGGACCACAGATCCGGTTCCCAGGCGCACGGCCTGCAGTGACGGACCGTGGTCACTAGGGGGCGGAGGAGCCTCAAGATCCTCCTCTGAGAAGTTAGAGGGACAGGGAGAAGGAGGAGGGTAATGATCAGATGCAGGAAGTGGACAAGAGGGGATAGAGGTGGAGCAGCAGTTCTGTAGCTTTCGGCCTCTCAGTGGAGAGACCCGTAGAGCTGACCGGATGCGACTTGAAGCCTGGAGTCCAAGTCCATCAGTCAGGCCCAAGCGAGACCACCGGAGCACATGCGCTCAGTGCCCAGCCACCTCCAGCCCAGAACCTACGTTCACACCGATGCGATGCATCACAGTCCATTAGCTACGGTCACACTCAGGCCCTGGGAGCTCAGCTCACCACCTGGAGACCTAAATAACGTGTCTCCGGAGGCCCCAGGCCACAGGTAGACCCTGCTGGTCCCCAAGTCCTAACAGACGCATTCACAGCCTATCCTGTCCAGCCTCAGAGAACACACATCCTGCAGGAGAGAAGTGAGCACACCTGGAACCCAAGTGCAGCTCAGATGAGGGGCAGAGGATGGATGGACCTTCTCAGCAGCACCCCACATGAACCTTCTCTGAAAAACGTGGAACCTGCCCATCGGTCCCTGACAGACCACCCGTGGGAACCTGAAAACGGTGCTGCCTGGGAATGGATCTGACACCTGAACATCACAGGAGCCAGGACAGGTGTCGTGGGTCTGCCCTCTCTGTGTCACACGTTCACTGGGCTCTGCTGTCAAAGACGTTGGCAAACAACCACAGTGACCCTTTAATTCCTGCACCCCTTCCTCCCCTCACCCACTGCCATCTGCTACTTTGTCCTGGTGCCTCTGCTAAACACATTGGGACACAAATGACATAAAGCAGGTGTGTAGAGTGAGATGCTGCTCACACCCACTCACACCCAGGACTGATTTACACAGGTGACCACACAGAGAGATGCAGAGGCTGGGAGTCAGGGCTGGAGCTGATCAGCACTGCCCCGTCCAACACGGGTCAATGTTCATGCGAATCTTCCCTTCTGGTCTCTGCCCAGCAACTGATGAGACACAAGACTCTGAGCCAATCAGAGAACACGTATTTTCAAAAGGGACTTTGCCCAGTTTCTGGCAGAGAGGAAGTTTTCTTTGTCCCCACCCTTCCTTCCAGGTCAGAGACTGAACTCTAATGAAGAAGGTTCCAGTGCCTGTGCTCTGGGATTTTCAGCTGGGAGAAAGAAGGGTGTTTGGGAGGATCTGGTGAAAGCCAGGGCCCCAGACCCCATAGGACAAAAGCTGAGAAATGGTTGAGCCTACAGGTGAGGTCACAGGTGGAGCGAGGAGCCAGGGCAAGGTAAGGTCTGCACTGGGAAACCTGTGGGAGGGAGACAATGGGAACCAGGGATCCGGGTGTGTGCCTGTCCCTGGGAACTTCCTGTGGTCAGAGAGGAGCAAGGCTTCTCACAGTTGCTCCTGCTTGTCTCTGGGAACGTGTTCTAAGAGATTCTAGAAGAATCTGGTTGACAACAAACCCAGGTTTGACTGCCTTCCACTCGAAAGCCAATAATGGAGAGAGACAGGGACAGGTGGGAGGAAAGTAAGTCCATTTAAGGGCCCTCAGCTCGACATGAGGGGGGTCTCAGCTCAAAGACCATCTGAACAATTGCACACAGACAGGGGTTCTTGTAACGAGGGAAATGGAAAGAAAAAAAACCACCAAAGACATGGGCAGGAGGATGCTGAGAGTTCTCTTTCTGAAGACAAAGTGCCAGCCACACAGAACGCTCGGATCGCTGGTAGAAGGGCAGCGAATCGCCCAGAGCTGAGTGTCTGATCGCAGTCTGCGTCCTTTGAAGTTCGTGTCTAGAGTTCTTCAGCAAGCAGGCTGTTTATCTGAAGGCAGTTCTTAGCAGCTCATCATTTGCAGAAACAATGTTAAAAGAAATCGGGTTGCATTATAAGGTGTTTATCTTAGAGCTTCATAGGAAGATGTTCACTGCAGAATTCTTGTAACTCAGAAAAGTCTGACGCACTCACCCGCCAGCTGGACAATGGATGGACAACTAGCGCCTGGCCGGAGAGGGGACTCCAGCCCACGTGTCTGTCGGCCATCTGTCCCTTTTTTTTTTGAGAAACGTCTGTTTGTGCAGAATGCTCATTTCTTAAATCAGGTTGCTTGGGGTTTGGGCGTTAAACTGTCTGAGTTCTTTATAAATTTGGGCATTAACCCTTTATGGGTGTCTCATTGGCAAACGAATTCTTCCCTTCAGTGCGTTGTCTTTTCATTGCTGTTGATGGCTGCTGAGCCGTGCGAAAGCTTTCTCCTTTGATGTGGTCCATTTGTTCATTTTTTCATTTGCTGCCTTTGCCTGAGGAGACGTATCCAAAAAGGCATCACCCAGGGCTATGTCAGAGCACCTGCTGTCTGATGTTTTCTGCCAGTTTTGTGGTTTAAAGTTTTACGCTTAAATCTTTAACTTTATTTTGTGTGTACTATTGTACATGGTACGAGAGAGCGACGCAGTTAGATTCTTTCCCACGTATGTATCCAGTTTTCCAACATCGTTTTGAACCGACTCTGCAACCCGCGGCATGTTCTGGCCTCCGTTGTCACAGACTAACTCACCGTCTAAGTGAGGGCTCATCTCTGAGCTCTGTATTCTGTCCCCTTCAACTATGTGTCTGTTCTCACGGTGGCACTTTGATATCAGGAAGCGTGATACGTCCAAATTTGGATGTCTCAAGACTTCTTTGGCTGTCCGGACTCTTTTGTGGTTCCATAGAAATTTTAGGTTCCTTGTTCTGCTTCTGAGGCGAAGTCCGTTGGCGTTTTAATAAGGACGGCTTTAACCTGCACGTTGCCTTAGGCGGTGAGGACCTTCCCGCAATATCAGTCCTTCCAGCCCGGGAGCTCAGTGTCCCCTGCACTGATTTGAATCCTCTTCTGTTTCTTCCTTCATTGACTTACAGCTGTCAGGTGACAGGCCCGTCACCCCTTTGGTTCAGTTTGTTCCTATGTGCTTTATGCTTTCCATGACATCGTAAGTGGCACTTATAAAGTTTCTCCTTTGTTCATTATTGGTGCATAGAAAGGCCACAGGTTTCTGATTTTTGGCCTGCAACCTCCTGAACTCATTTCGTAGCTCGAGTATCTTCTTGGCGGCCTCCTCGGGCTTTGCTCCCTGTCGTTTCGTGACGACTGGGAACGGAGGTTTGCTTCTTCCCTCCTGCTTTGCCTGCTCCTCGTTCCCTTGTCTGGTCTGAGGGCCGAGGCTGGACGTCCGCTACTGTGTCGAACGGAGGTGGGCACAGCGGGCATCTGTTTCCTACTCCTGATCTTAAGGAAGAGCTTCCAGCGCTTTGCCGTTGAGCATTATGTTGGGTGTGGGCTTGGGACTCATGTTTTAAATAAAGAGGTTTTATAACTGTAACAGAATTGGATCCCGTTTGGGCATTTAATTGTACCTGTATCTTGCTTTTGTGGATTTTACTGTGATGAACAGCGTTAAATGTAAATCTTTGTCTCAGTGCCTGATATTTGCTCCTTTTGGAGTCATTCCTGCACGTCGCATTTGTGGTCAACGCGTGAGACATTCTTAAGGCATTTGGCATATGTATGTGTCCAGGTTGCATGCAGAAATATTAATATTTCTAAAGGTAAAGTATACGATTAGCATGATGAAATATTTAAATTGTATTCTCTCTTTTCCATTTAAAATAGTCTATAATCAGAGAAAAATATCCAAAAATAAGTGAAAACACATGCCACACTTGGAAAACATCGTAATTAAAAAATGCAGTTAATTAAAAAATTATAGGGTGCAAAGGACTGGGCTTCTGCTCTGGGTGGAATGGGAGCCCCTGGGAGGGGCTGAGCAGGAGGGAGGTGAGGGGTCAGAATGAGCTGCCTGCTGTTCCGAGCATGCCCTGCAGGGGGCAGCAGTGGGATCGGAGACTCAGAGGGGAGGGGCCTGCCTTCCTCAGGGGGTGATGCTGGGGTTGGACAGCGGGCAATGGCAGGGAAGTGCGGGCAAGTGGAGAGAGTCTGAGCACCTTCGCACAGGAGGGCTGAGGACTCCCTGATGGTGAGGGTTAAGGTGCATGCATTACGGTTCCGTGTTTCATGCGTGATTTCCATTTGGGAGTCCAAGGTGAAGAAACTCCCCAGTGGGCATTTGCAGGGGAGGCTCTTGGGTCAGCAGAGAACACAGTTGTGTCCCCTGTCCGTCCTGGGAGGCCGCCTCTCCATGTGGAATTCTCCACCTTCTCCCAGGTTGTCATTGCTACCCAGCCCCAGCTGGTGTCTCTCTGTGCACAGCAGGAACCGATGGTGAGGTACCTGGTCCTGATTCTGCCTGCCCTCCCTGTCTGCCTCGCCGTGGTCCAGCTGCTCAGCCCCTGCTCAGGTAGGACCTGCTGCTCTGCGTTTGTGCATCTGAAGCGTTTACCTTTGGGCGCAGTCAGAACCCTTCACTGCTACCCCCCAGCTCCCCCCGCAAAGTCCATCCAGACCAATCCTGTGTTAGGACTGAGTTCCTGTCTAGGTGTCTCTCACCTCGCCCTACCTGCTGGGACACCCCCTGGTCCTGTTGCCCCAGGCCCCTCTGACGGAGACCCCCCCTTCTGATGACCAGCTCAGTTTGCTGTGGTGGGACCACCCGAGCCCATCCTGGCCATGGTGGGTGAAGACGCTGAGCTGCCCTGTCACCTGTCCCCGGAGATGAGCGCTGAGACCATGGAGCTGATGTGGGTGCGATCCAGCCCCAGGGAGGTAGTGCACACGTACACACATGGGCAGGAGGACACGCCAGCAGCAGAGTATCGAGGGAGAGCTTCGATTTTAAGAGAGGACATCACTGCGGGGAAGGCTGCTCTCCAGATTCGAGACGTCAGAGCCTCCGACAGAGGAAGCTACCTGTGTTATTTCCAAGATGGCGAATTCCATGCAAAAGCCCAGGTGGAGCTGAAGGTTGCAGGTGAGACTCAGGTTTGTTCTGTGCTTGGTTCCTGTGTGGTCAGGGACAGAGGCTCCAAGCCCACCTGAGAGCACTCTCATCTCCTCACTAGCTCCTGCCCCCCTCGCCTCCCTCCCTGCTTCTCTGAGGCCCGTGACAGACCCAGGTTGTCCCCCAGGAAGGGCTCCTTCTGCATCCAGTAAAGACTGTCATGCCACCCACCAGGTCTCAGCAGGGAAGTGGAGGTTGGGGACAGGAAGGAGGAGGAGACCCCCGCAGTGGGTGGCACATGGGTGTTTGGGTTCAGCGTGTCCCAGACAGTGTCCGTGGGCCCCCCAGGTGCCTGCTGCTGTGGGTCCAGGTGTCTGAGCTGCAGGGACAACACCTGCGGTGCCCTGGTCCTCCAACCAAAGGCCCCGGGAACACACGTACAGGTGAACAGGGCTTGTCCATCCCTGGAGCAGTGAGGCAGGACGCACACGTGAGGAACCCGGGGTGTCTCAGAGAGAGGGTGTCAGGGAGGACTTGCTGTGACCTCTGGGCTGTTAGGGGACTTGGGGGATTGGAAGCAGGGCTTTGCTGCGGGTTGGATGCTGTCAGGAAGGTGCAGGGGTGTCACTGGTCACTCCCAGCCGGGTCAGGGGAGGGTGGTCCCTGCTGTGGTCTGCACACTCTTCATGCTTCCTCTGTGCTCGGACCCGACGGCTGAGTGGTCTTGAATTTGTCCTGACCCGTCCCGGTGACAAAGCACCTTGTCTGAGGTGCTGCTTCATGAAAGTGTTCATGTGCGGGTGTCAGGGCTGCATCTCACCTTCTCAGGACACAGCCTGCCCTGTGGCTTCTAGTTCATGCAGTCCTGACAGAGGTTGGAAGGTGGGGTGTGGGGTCCTGGCTTTGTCCCTGCAGAGTTTCCTGAGCGAGACATTGTCCCTTCCTGGGGACCACAGCTCCTCTTTAGAAAGCCCTCCCTGCAGAATTCTCATCTTTTGGGTCTTCAAATGTTCCTCTTACTTCCATTGGGTTTCCAGGTCTAGAAACAGGTGGCCACAACTCCACCATTCCTGGCCCTGGGTCAGCTCTCTTTCATGCAATTATTATTCCCACAGCACAACCACATTATGGAAACTTTCCAGCATCATGGGATCCCCCAAAAGGCTGGCAACTCTAGCATTACTTACATCAACAGTTTACTGAGGGGACATACATACAACACACAGCTTGGGTAGTGGCAAGGGAAGGAGTGTATCCTTCCCCCACATGGCAGGGCTAAGGCTTATACAAGACAGGCAGGATGGATAGGGGCTCTGGGGTGTGAGCTGCTTCAGCTATGGGGGTACAACTTCCACGCTTGCCCAGGGTGGGGCAAGGAGCTGTTCCAGGAACCAGCCTGTCTGAGCCGTGGGGGAGGGGGAGCATGCAGCAGTCTCTACAGGTAATTTCTAGGCAGTAACCTCTGCTGTGGTCCAGATCACCCTGGATCCAGCACGAGGGTGCAGCGCTGGTCAGGCAGTGGTCACACCGTGGGTCAGTCTCTCCTGCACAGCACACTCTGGGAACAGCTCCTGTGAACCCCTGCTGGGCTCATGCAGGGTGGGTGTGCCGCTCCCTGCTGTGGAGACCCTCACCAGTGCAGAGGGCTCCCCATGATTCAGGCTCACGTTTCCTCCCCAGCACTGGGCTCTGATCCCCACGTTGAAATGAAGGGCTACGAGGCTGGAGGGATCCGTCTGGAGTGCACATCTGCCGGCTGGTACCCGCAGCCCCAAATCGAGTGGAGAGACGCCAGGGGACACCCCTTGCCTGCTGAGGTGGCCACAGAGGCTGCAGACCCCCAGGGCCTTTATGCAGCCTCAGCCTCTGTGATCCTGGAAGGCAGCTCTGGGGAGGGGGTCTCCTGTGTCATCAGAAACCCCCTGCTGGGCCAGGAAAAGTCAGCCAGGCTTTCCATCCCAGGTGAGTGCCCTGCCCTCTGCCCTGGGCTCCGAGGTGGCCCCTGGGGGAAGGAGCACTGGTCTGCTGCTGACCTGGGTCTTTGCAGGGAACAGAAGACACAGAGCAGGGACCTGCTGCTCCTTCCCCATGAAGCTGTTTATGTCACAGACGCCTTCTGAGCACTTCCTGGGTGCCACACACGGTGCCAGGCAGTGGGAACTGGGGACAAATGGTCAAGATCAGCAAGGACATGAGAAAAGGGGAAAATTCATGTTGAACTGAAATCTATGGAAAGGGTAATTTCCTTAGAATATAAAACATTCCAGAAGGACAATGAGCAAAAAGCAGGAATTATGACTTCACAGAAAGGGAATAACTTATGAAAGGGTGTCCAATCTCACTGAGTATGGAGATGTTTATACCTGTAAGACTGGCAACAAAACCAAAAACTAGGTGGTGGGTAACACACCCTGATGTCAGGATTATGGGCAGACAGTCACTCTTACATGTTTCTTGCTAAAATTTAGTATATTTTTGGTATAAATGCCACAATGTCCATTGGGGGCGACAGAGCAATCTTTATCCAAACTACTTGTTCATTGATGCAAAATCCCACTTCTGGGAATTTATCAGACAGATCAGCTTGCACTGTTGTTGAGTGTCCCGTGTAAAAGTTTATTTCCTGCACCATTAACTGTAACAACAGAGAGTCAGAGACGGTGCAAGTGCCCCCGATGGGACCGTGTGTGCAGTGGGGTCTCCCAGTGAGAGCGGACACCGACCCGCACCCTGTGCTGAGGTGGGAAGGCCACCAAGATCCAGGGTGAGCAGAGAGAACAGCCTGCAGATCAACCGGCACAGGGTGCTATTTTTAGTATACAGACAAATATATAAGAAACTGTGTATTTTTAAAATTAATAAACACTTGCATGTTACTCACTATGCGTGAGGCACTTTTGAAACCTTGATTTAAACCTTTTACCAATCAGGACACCAGGAACAGATGGTTAAGGTATTAGTTCAAGGTCACAGAGCTAATCAGGCAGAAGACGTTGAATTGGAACCCAGGCCCTCCAGGTCCGAAGTTCACGTTCTTCATCACCAGATTAGGATGACCCAGGAGAAGCTATAAATGGGGGAGGGAGTGGCGAGGAGACTTTGTATATGTTTTTTATAGTTGAAATTTCCCCACATGAGAGGTAGATATTTCAAGACAATAGTGCTGTGTAACAGTTAAGATTTCAGGCACTTTGGGAAGAGAATGATCCTTTTCCCTGCCGAGATACCCCGTGACTCAACTCACCTAGTGGCTGAAGCTGACCCTTCGCAGGCTCCTTCTTCCACAGTGTGCAGCCGTGGAAGGTGGCCTTCGCAGTGACCCTGCCTACTCTGCTCTTGCTCCTGGGAGGAGCGGGGACCTACCTGTGGCAGGAGATCCAGCAGAAGATCCAGGTCCTGTCCCAGGACAAGGAGAGGGAGCAAAGCGCCAAAGGTGAGGCCCCGCTGCAGGTGGTCCCCACTTCCCTGCTCCAGCCCACACCCACCAGGAGGATCCTCCCCTCGATCCCCTGGTCAGGAATTTTTCTTCTTTTTCTTCTTTTTTCCAGAGAGGCTGCAGGACAAACTCAGTAAGTCCTTATCCCCGGCCCGCGCGTCCTGGTGTCCCTAATGACACTTGTCACTGACCCCTCACGTTGTTCCCTGCAGGGTGGAGAAAGAACCAGTACCGACCACGTGAGTACCAGGACTCGCATCTCAGCCTCTCTGCTCCGGTATTTCAGCCGCTTCCCTCACCTCTAACCTCCCAGGGGAAGAAATGAGGACGCTGATGGGGGACCAGGCAGTGGTCTGTCTCAGTGGGGAAGGGGCTGCGGACTCTCCACCAGGGGGCGCTCGCAAGGGACACCCAGGGAACCCGGGAAAGGAGAGGGGGCGGGGACTTGACTCAGTGTGTGAGTCCTTCCCTCCCTGGTTGGTTCTCAAAATCTGTAGACCGCTGAGAAGAAAAGCAGAAGGAGACAGAAAAGTGTCTTAAAAAGAGGAGTGGCCACTGTCTGTTGTCACAGACTTATTGTTACTGCTTAAAAAGTAGTATCTGAAATTTTCTCATAGGGTTGCCCCATTGTTTCCGGAAGTAGGCAGGAAATAACACAGATTGAGGTGGATGGATTCTAGCACACACGTACACACACGTTTGTACAAGGCGAGCAAATGCCCAGGCATAGCCAGGTACGGGAGTATAGTAGTCACCCCTTACCCAAGGGCGAGCTGGTCCAAGTCCCCCAGGGGGCGTCTGACCGAGGATAGTACCAAACTGAATATATGAGATTTTTCCTTTTCATATAAAGGAAGGCCTCTCACTGGCGCACCAGCATGGCAGCGTCACTGTTCTTGCTCTTTGGGGTCGTTATTAAGTAAAATCCGGGTGACTGATCACCAGCGCTGTGACACTGACACAATCCATCCATCACAGAGATGCTCAGTGACTAAGTGGGGGTCTCAGGGTGGGAGTGCTGGACTCAGGGAGGATTCGTGAAGGGGCAGGTCGGAGCTGACCACACAAGACCTCATCACGCTTCTCAGAAAGATGAACAGTTTAAACGTTGTGAACTGTTTGTTTCTGCAATATTCCATTCAATACTCTCTGATCGCAGTTGACAGAAGGTAACTGAAACTTCAGAAGCTAAAGAGGGATGGGGGTGACTGCTGCACAGACACGGGCAGGACAGCTGTGCGGTGACACTGGGACAGCCCGTGCAGGGCGCCTGGGGGTCCTGAGCTGCAGCTGATGGAGAGAGGAGGGGGAGCCCGGGAGGGAACAGGCAGGAGGAGAGGTGGGGAGGGTGGGGGGCAAACAGGAAGATGACAGGGGGACACAACGGAGGGAAAAGAACTGACTCAGAAATGACAGTTCAGGTGACTGTCTGTCTCTGTTGCAGGTGAGGAGCGGTCCCAGGTCTATGCAGGTGAGTGAGCCTGAGGCTCCCTGGTCTCCCGGCTCCTGTGTGGGAAGCAGGTGCAGCCTTCCCTGCTGGGTGAGGAGTCATCACATCCAGCTCAGAGGCTCATCTTCTGAGGCTGAACCACGCCCTCCTGTCTGCACACTCAGAGAGGACCTTCCAGACACAGTGTCCCCTCACCCTGCTGACACACACACCTACACCCAGCACAGCCTGGTCATGTCCCCGAGGCCCCAGGGTGATGGAGGGAAGCCCAGCCCTGGGAGAGGTTTCAGCCTGGTGTGCAGAGCTGCAGACCAGGAGAGTGGACATTGGAGGAGACTGAGGAGAGGAGAGAGAAGAGGCTGAGTGAGGACAGTGGGTGGGGGAGGACAGAAGCAGTGACCTTTCCTTGTCTGTGTCTCCTTCCTTCCAGAGTTGAAGAGAGTCCTCTTCCAGCCTGGTGAGTGGGTCCCTCTCTGTCCCCAGGACAACCCCCGAGGGCCCTGCTCCCTCTTTCCTCTCCAGCTCTTCACTGGACATCCCTGGGGTGTGGAGGGAGACCTGAAGTCCAGGTTTCAAAGGTGCACCCACCTGCCAATTGCCCAGGACCACGGACAGCGGCTGTCCGGGCGGTGGGGGGGGGGGGTCCACAGGTCTCTGTGGGAGGAAGAGGCAGGAGGGGCAGGGCTGGAGGAAGGGGCTGCAGGGGCAGCAAGGGGGTGACCTGACCCAGCTCCTGCCCCTCCTGCCCCTGTGTGTCCTCGAGTTATGCCGTGTTCCACAGTCAGTCCTGCCCTGTGAGGGTTGGGACAAGGGCTGAGTGAGGTGATGACTCTGTGTTGGTCAGAACACCCGCAGGAAATAGATGGCCCGTTTGAAGGGGGTGTTTGTCTGAGGGTAATGACCACGGTGAGGAGAAGGTATCTTAGGGTCTAAAAGCAATGTGAGCAACTTCTAGAATAAAAGAGACTGTATTGTAGGGTGATTCCCTCACAGGGGTGCAGGGTCAGAGAGGACAGAGGACCCCGCAACCTGCACAGATTATTCACGGACAACACACCCCTTCCAGCACTTGTTTACACTGTAACTCGGGCACTGAGGACTGACAGGAACAGGGACAAAGAATGTGGCAGCACCAGCCACACCTCCTGGTGGCCTTGTGACAGGTGATCCTTTATAATCGACACGATCACCAGTGTGGACTTGACCTCGGTGCTCCTGTCACTCTGGCTGTTACTGACAAAAGTGCTCATGGCCCTGTTTAAGGAACATGGACCTTGGTCACCTAGAGGCTTGGGTGTGCTGGCTGAGGACAGTGAGGTGGGTTGAAGGTCACAACATGAAGAGGTGAAAGAAATCCCTGACACGGAGATGGGGTTGGATGTGTCCACAGTGACAGGTGGGGTGGTGTTTAGAGAAACCAACAAGGACACATGATCCCCCAGGGCTCCCAGCAGTGGGAGCTGCGACCCACCCTGGGCTGAGGGCAGAGGGACAGGGAGGAGTCAGTGGAGCCTGGAGGAGGCAGCTGGGGCTCAGGGAGGGGCTCCTGGGAGGAGGAGCTGAGGTGGAGCATCCCCTGGGGGACGTGGGGGTCAGCGCTGTGCCTCCTCTCCTCCCTCCTCCCCATGTTCAGCCTGCGCCTCCCCTTGGCCAAACGCAACAGTAACCAGAGTCCAGGGGCCCAGGGATGCTGTCCATGGAGACCTGACTCCTGGGGCCAGAGGGGGTAGGGACAGGTGGGGAGTGAACCCCAGAGCACATGGAGCCCCAGCCTGGCCCCAAGCACAGGAGGGATATGGTGTCTGTTATCACACCAGGCACTTCTTCCGTGCCTGGCCTTGGGCTCAATATACCACTCATTTGTCTTATTCCACCGCAGTGATTAGGTTTTTTTACCCCTATTGACAGATATAAAATTGAGACCCAAGCTGTGTTACAGCTGGTGTGTGGGAATGAGTCACTGGGCAAAAAGGGACGTCCCCCAGCTCAGGGGGCAGAGGCAGGGCTGACATGTATGCACGTGACCGTACAGCACAGGTGGGCATTTGAGGAGGAAAAAGCAGAAGGACAGTATCGGCGAAACATGGCAAGTTAGGCAGATCCCTACCCTCATTCTTCCTCACCTTCATCACCAAACACATGACCCCTGTGGGTTTCCTTGGCTGAGGGTCACACCCAGAACAAGATGGGGCCCTGGGCTCTGGACTCAGCCTCCTGCCCAGACCCAGGCCTTGAAGTCTGAACCTCTGAGTTCCGGGAACCATGGCTGACCCCACACCCTCTGAACCCCCTGCAGCGGATGTGTTTCTGGATCCAAACACGGCCCACCCCACCCTCCGTGTGTCTGAGGACAGGAGGAGCCTGCAGCCATCATCAAGACAGCAGAACCTGCCAGACAACCTCAACAGATTTCAGGGGAATCACTGTGTGCTGGGCTGTGAGAGCTTCACGTCGGGCAGACATTTCTGGGAGGTGGAGGTGGGGGACAGTGACGAGTGGCAAATTGGGGTGTGCTGGGAGAATGTGACGAGAAAATGTGTTGAAATGACACCCGAGAATGGCTTCTGGACTCTGGGCCAGTCTTCTTGGCATTACTTCACAGGTGTCACACAGTCCAAGAATGAACTGCCATTGGTCCTCCGTTTTCAAAAACTGGGGGTTTTCCTGGACTACGAGATGGGGGAGGTCTCATTCTACAACGCCATCGATGGGTCTCACATCTTCACCTTCCCACACACCTGCTTCTCTGAGCCTCTGAGCCCTGTTTTCAGGATTTGTATAGATGATCCCTTGCCCTTGACCATTTGCCCAGCATAGAAAGTGGTCGGGAGGTCCCTTGTGCCTGACCCAAAGCCTGACACTTCCCTGGAGATCCAGGTGTCCCTGGGCTCAGCTGATGGGAATGGGGACCCTCAGGCTGAAGAAACTTCTCTGCATCTCACTGCCCAGCCTGGAGCTGAGGGCCTCCTGACCAGCAAAACGTCTCAGCAAGAAATTACTGAAAACACACTGAGTGATTGACTTCACTAACATTCACTCAGTTTTCCCACGTGAGAGACAAGGAGACAAAGGTGCAGACAGTGAGGTAAATTTCCAAAGGTGCGTCAGCCTCTTCCAACACCCAGAGCTGACATTTATAGGTGACTTCACACGTACTGGGTGCTGTGCTAACTGCTTCAGGTGAATCTACCTCATCCCCAAAAACCCTGTGAGGTAGCCTAACTTAGAAAGTAGGGAAACTGAGGCAGTGGCAGTTCACTGTCATATAATTCATCCAGAATCTAGTGCTCCTGGGAGATGCTGGGCCTCTGCCCCTCCCCCTCCCTCTCGTCTGTCCCTTTGCAGCCAATTGTCCTGTTGGACAGGGTCATGGCAGCCCTGAGGGTCCCTCTCAGGGCACCAAGGGTAAAGGTCACTGCAGGTGACTATGAAGGCCACATCCCACTTGGATCCTTCAAGGTCAACTGTCAGAGCTGTGGTCCACCCCTTCACTGATTGGCTCTGCAGGACGACGTGGTCCAGAGGATGAATTCACAGTGACCACATCACACAGGGCTGAGAAGGGACCAGCGGCCACTTTCTTAACCAACCTGTGACCTGTGAGCACAGAGTAGACCCAACCTCCTACCTCACACCTGAAGGTCCTCTGTGAGCAGGACTGTGGCAGGAAGGGGG
>PVKU01015745.1:0-17125 GCA_004027475.1 Anoura caudifer | reverse complement strand
GAAGCTAATTATTTTTCCCCTCCTGACATAATGCCCGTGCGGGTTATCTGCACAAACAGAGAGAAGCGGCTGGGTGCAACATGGAGAATGCCTGGTAATCATGAAGCCGTAAACGCCGGCGGGCCATTCCGATGCTATATATTTTAGTGGCTTCAGTTTCCTGGGGATATTTGCTTCAGTGCACATTGAATTAGTCTGCATTCTCTGTGCACACGCCATCGAGATGTTACGGGAGCGAGAGCAGGGGGTAAAAAGCGTGGTTAGCGGCGGCCTTCAGTAGCCCATGTGCGGAGCAGATGCTCTGGGTGGACAACCGTGGGCCTGACCCATGACGTCACTCCTCCCGTCTCACAAACGCTGTTCTCCTGACTCCACGTCCGTCTGCCCATGAAGCAATCAAAATGACTCGTGAATAAGCTGCATAGAAGCAATTTTGGAATTCTTTGAAAATAGTTAAAAATAAACCATTGTTGAGACTTGTATCAAGTAAAGGGAGTGGTCGGTGCTTATTAATAAAGCAAACAGCGCCATCTAGTGACTACACAGTTCCAGTGTGACAGTGGCCATGGACATCAGTGATGATACCGCGTCGCCTTCCCAGGGTGCTGTGGCCGTGCATCCGCTATCCTGAATTCTCCAAAGATCTGTGTTCATTCGAAGTGACCGCAGTTAAATCTCTAGTTCCGCTGCCTGTAGTGGAGTTTACACGTCTAGGTATGCTCAGGGCTCCGCACCATACCTAGCGTGTGATCAGCACTCAGTTATCTTTCCTTGATGGAATGAATAATTGTAGGAAAACGTGTAAAAGTCTATTGTAATAAACAAGCCTGAGACCCTGAGTCCTACCAACGTACGTTTCAACTTGGAGTTCAAGGTGACCTGGCAAACCTTGTGCTTTTATTATTTCAGTGCTTGTTCTGTGCCAGCCAAAGGCTCCGGCTTCACTGCCAGTCACAGCATGGGCCGTGATTGACAGCTATGCTGTGTCCCCCTGGGTGTCAGGAAGGCTGGAAGCTTTCCATTTGCATCAGGCCTCCGTGGGTCCCTCTGAAACCTACCCTCTGGGCAATGGCCCAGGGGCCGGGGCCTGAGTTTCTGCAAACAGGTTGTATCTTAAAGATGGCAGCTGAGCCTGTCGGGTAATTCCTAGCTGGACAGACCCTCAGAGGGATGGATATAAAGAAGATAAACTGGGTAAGGGATAGAGAGGTGAGTTTCTTTTGCAGGCCTCCTGGTTACAATCTTCCCACATCTATTAGCAAAGAAATCAAGAGGAACTCCCTACTTCTTCATGGAAAGGGGCTGAAATACTGAAGGTGTGAATCACGTTCTATGGTGAAGAAACTGTACGCATTGTGTGCTAAGATTGTAAGCTATGCTGGATGGAAGAAAACATTCAGGAGGGACCAGGGGAAGGATGGTGGGACCCACACTACTGACCCTCAGGAGACCTTCCGGGGAGCAGGGGTCAGCACAGGGCACTGAGGGTACAGAATCTCGGTGACTGACAAGCAGCACAGGAGTGACTCTGGAACAGGCAGGGAAGGTCCCCTGGCTGGAAGGTCCTCGCTATTTGAGTATTGAGAACAGATAGCAGGCAAGTGTCAAGATCTTTTTTTTTTTTTCATTTTATTTTAATTGTTGTTCTTATACAGTTTTCTGTCTTCTACTCCCATCCCAGCCCACTGCCCCAGCCTTCCCCAGCTCCCTCCCATTTCCACACCCCCCCCAGCTTTTGTCCATGTGTCTTTCAAACTTGATGCTCTAAACCCTTCCCCTTTTCCCTGGATATTCCTATCCCTCTCCTCTCTCGTTCTCAATTTCAGTGTCTTTGGTTATATTATGCTTGTTTGTTTGTTTGTTAATGAGGTATGAATAGCCACACTTCCTTGATGGTGTTTCCTAGGGTTGTTGAAAACTAATGTTCACATTTGACTATCTAATTTTACTAATTACTAATCTGCATATGATTTTACTAATCTGCATATGACACTGTTACCCCCTTTTTGGTTCTTTAATAGTAGTTCATTTTAATGATAAATCCAATTTAGAGAAATGGTGTTTTACTTTTTTGATAAGAATGTTGTAATTAATCAAATTGCAAATTAACATCATGTGAGCACGTTTTGAATATTATTTTAGGGAGAGTTGAGAAATTTATTACCCAATTTTTATTTCAAAAAGATGTGTCATAACTTACGTATCTGGAATTTGATGGTTAAGAAGATTCTCTCGGAAAATCGTGTGTCAGAGAACCCAGGATTACTAAATCATAGAGAATAGGAAAAGCCCTTAGCCGCAACTAAATCTAAGAAATTTAAATAACCAATCAGGAAAAAAATACTTGGAGAGACGTTCACAGGAAATCCAACTAATCATACAACTGTGAGGACGTGGAAAGACGGCATCATCAGGGTGGAAAAGTCTCTTTGAACCAAGTTGTTTTAAGTACGGCTGCACGGAATGTTAGTTTTACAAAGCATAATTACCAGATCACTGGTGCAACCCAGGGTTTGAGGATAACAGGAAATGGATGATTTAAAGATAATGTTCGTAAATCTGATTGTATTCATCTGTTCCTAGGACTAATGAGTGGTACGTTTTCCTGAATATTATGTGGTGAATGCATTCATTCACTGAGTGAGGCCCTGCAAATATAAACATAAGTGAGAAATAAGTATCTGCCGTCAGCTGCCCAGAGTGTGGTAGGGCAGAGGCCCGTAAATAGTTGACATCAGAATAAAAGTCAAATTGAGAAAATCATGATGACATTGTTTTGCAGTCAGCTGGTTTATACAGTCATAATCAATTCTCCTCTTTCTCAAAAGATTTTTTTTACCTCCTTTCCATTTAAAAATCACCGTCCTACCAGGATGAGTGTTCTACACAAAGGGAATATTCCAGGCATAGGAACGACCTACACAGAGACGGGTGAACTACAAAAGCACAGGTGGAAACAGGGCGCAGCTGTGTCGGCAAGCCAGGAAGCCGGCGATGAGAAGGACACTAGGTGCGTTGTACTCTGTAGAAGCAAAGAATCCGACACAGGTATTAAAGCAAGGGCCACCCAACCCGCCAGGGACAGTGCGTGTCTGAGTAGGGGCCCTTTGGATCCAAGCACGCTAGAGAACTTGTACGCTTGGGAAGGTGCGTGTGAATATTGTACAAAACCCTGATCTCACTGGCTAACGTGTGCAGACAGGGGAGGGAAGACCTGCCATGGTCCCCAGTGGGCCAGGTAGAGAAGTGGGTTTTATAACCCAGGCGACGGGAGCGGGTGGGGATGGGTTGCACATGAGGCTGTAGGCAACCCATCTATCAATATATCGATATATCAATATATGGGTATCAGTACACCCACATATCAACAAAGTGGAGGGTCAGCAAGGATTGGCACCCATCATTGCGATCACAGCTGTGAAAGAGAGTGATGCAGATTCTTGCAATAGTGAGCCCAGGAGGATTCGGATTCAGCCAATAAAGCATATTATAATAAAGCATTAGGTAGAAAAAATGAGTCACAATGAACTATATTCATAACACCAGGGATTGCCAGTACTCCCCAGAAAGAATGGAAAGAATAAGCCAGGGACTTGGTCCCTGGGGGTGAATCAAGGGCTTACATAGCAAAATTTGGATAAAAGATGCAGACCTGGTCCAGAGGACGCTACCCGAGGACTTTTCCTAATGATAAATAAAAAGGGACATTGACCATTTATTTCTGACATTTCTGCAGACTAGGCCAATACATAGAATGAAAAAAAAAACCTCCACATTTTTTAAAAGGTCATGTTATACATGGCATTTTGGTTTGAAGAGGTACAATTTTAATATCATTGATATTTTTAACACAAACCACATACAAGTACTCTAGAGCTAATTTTTCATAAGTCCTAATGTGCAAGGAAGCATGTGAAATAGGCAACGAGAGAAGGAATACGAAATCAATGTGTATGTTTTATCCAAGACAATGAAGAAAACAATAATGACTCCTGCTGCCGAGAACTACCCTAAACTTCCCTGTCAGAAGATACCCTGACGTTTGCTTCGAAGTAGAAAACAAGCACAAAATGAAAAATTAGGTTTCTTATTTTCTCGAAGGAAAGCAGGGTTCTACAAGGCTCCAGTCGGTCAAGACACCCTCATGGAACGTGACGTCTCTGCGTGAGTCCAGGGCCTGAGCAGTGAGAAGACGTCTGCTGGGGATCGCCTGTGGATGGGTTACTGAAAGTCGGTGCGAGGCAGTTTGGTGACCTTGGCGGGGAACTTGACCTTCAGAAATGTTGTTGGCATGAATACGCTTTTCAGCACGCGGAGTTTTATCCTTGTGTAATGGAATAAAATGGGAAATTGGATAAAATTATTAGATTACTGCACTGGGGAGTGTGGGTGCTTTCATTTTAACCGAAATAAATTTTGATAGACTTCTGGATGTACCGTTCAGACAATTAAATGCCATTTGTACGGGGCTCTGTTACCCACTGGCTCTAGAAAACCTTTGAAGTTTAGAGGTGAAAATAAAAAGCAAAAAAGTAACTTCCTTTAAACTCACGATTTATGTTCCCCGTGTGCCTTGAAACAAATCAAAATCGTTATATTGCACACCTAAGGCAAATAGTAATAATAATCTCCTCGGATTGCATTTTATCAAATCTCAGTGATTTATACGCAGCCCTTTCGGATGGTGAGATGCAGTTCGTTACAGGGGAAACGATTCTGAGTGAACGCACAGAGCTATTTGTAATTGCGCCCTTTATCAAGATTTAATATTCCTCATGGCTGGATAATGCCTTCCTTCAGAGAACACAGACAGTCTTCACCTTAGTTTCCCTCTGTGTTTCCATCCATCACCGAGGCACAAATAATTGAAGTGTCTTTTTGAGAAGAGAGGGAACAGGAAGAAAGTGCAACTATTCATGATTTTCAAATTTTTTAATTTTGAAACTTTCATGTCATAAGAGGGAATTGTATTAAAAGTTCATACTTGAAAACTCACTATTTGCCAGTATCTGTATGGCATCTCTGAGTACTGTGCATGTAGGAAATCATACCGCATGATGGGAAAATCAATTCAGCTCAAGTGGTTCAGCCTCTGAAAACATTCAGTCACTTGTTATATTTTAATTGTGCCAAATTATTATTTCATGGATACTTTGTATTAATTTCCAAGGTAGAGTTAAACCAGTAGAAAGAGGTATGTTCTATATTAATATGCTGGAAAAAAACTTGACTTCCATTAAATCATAAATTTAAATAAACCGATTAAGGATGACAAAAAAAAAACTTCATAATATTAAAAAAAACTACTCACTTTTAGAGACAAAACCTGCTTCAGTCCACCCTTACTGATAAGAGAGCTAGTATCTTTCATTTATACTCCTATCTGCAAAATCAAATTATTTCTAATGTTAGGTTTGCAATCTATTTTTCAATAGATTCACAATAACTTTTAAATATGATTAGTTTGGCTTGAGTTGCTGATGACTTAACTGTATGAAAAAAAAATGGGAAAATGTACTGTCGATCCACTGATGTACAGATGGCCCTGAGTCTATTAAGTAAATGGATTTTTAAATGTGTAATTCCTAAGACTTTGTGCTGTTTTTGGACCATTCTCTTGGTACGCCTTCTGCGGTTGCTATATGGAGCAACGGGCCACTGAGATGAGATGTTGGCTTTGGCCATACGTGGGTACGGAGACCACAGGTTGTCCAGGGAACCACTGTTGGTTAATTCTCCCCAAGGCTGAGTAAGACATCGAACGTGAGAACCTGGCGGTGAGCTTGTCCATGGTCACCGAGGTTCCCTGGGCCTGTTCCAGTTTGTGCCTGTTGCACAAGCGAAATTATTAACGGTGCCTCCTTTTATCCTCCAAAGTGTCCCAGTCGGCATACCTTTTCATGAGACGTAAAACAATCCCGTTATGTTGATAGAAATCTGTGTTTCAGGAAGGCAGTAGTTTCTATTTTGTGGTCACACGTTGTTCACCCTTCGGATAAGCCGTCTGCGCCCCCAGACTCCTCGGAAGTCCACTTGTTCTTAAACGTATATTCTTGCCTGTGAAATTTTTACCAACGTCAGTATCATTAGAAGTTAGGAGTAGAAACAGCTGTTATTTTTGTTTTAATAGTAAGTATGTATTAAGTACAGTTATAGGCTAAACAAAAGATTTGAAAATAAATGAGTTCCATCCTAAATGGTGAAGGTAAAGTTGAAAAGGCAATGTATACATGAATATGTGGGGAAAAAAGAACGTATATAAAAATGTTTAAAATTCGTGTGACAATGAAAGTTTATCTAGTCTAAGAACATTTTTTGGGGAAAAAGAACGTATATAAAAATGTTTAAAATTCGTGTGACAATGAAAGTTTATCTAGTCTAAGAACATTTTCAATGAAATAGAAAACCTATTATGCAGATTATTTTATCCAAGTAGTGCATCACAGAGGGATGGGAAGAGTAAGAAATATATTTACAAGGAGGTTACTTTTTAATACAAATACCCCATACCATATACCAAGTAAAATTCAGAAAGAATGTATCTGAAATTTTTTTAAAAAATAGAAATATAGATCTTTTTAAAGCAAATCTGTAATATCAGAAATAAATTTCAAATCACAAATGAAATAAAATATCCATAAAGACTGTATTTGACTTTATAAGTTTTGGAAGTTTGGAAAATAAAAAAAAAATCACATAAGATTTAAAACCAGATCACCAAATAGGATGCACCTGCAACACATATGACAATTATAAATTACCAGCCATAAATGAAATGTAATTGAAAACTATCTTCAATCCACACTAGTGGATCTGTCATCTACACTAGTGGGAAAAGTGGGAAAAGATACAAACAAAACAAAAAAAAAGAGAGACTAAAAATAAAAGCTCATGTTTACAAAAAAACGTGAGTTATGTTTACAAATATGTAGATTGAAAATGAGAACACTGAAATCTATCAGTCTCAAGTGAACAATTTTAAAATCTGGTCATGCTCAGATTTGCAAGCTTTGCTGAGGGGGGAAGCACAGCTAGGGAGGGTGGAGATTAGTTCTCACTTTCTGAAAGAATTGAGTTGTGTCTAGAAAGTCATTATTTTTTTACCTCTTTTTTTGTACTATATCAATCCAAGTTTTCACAGGGAGGGGTGACACCCCCTGGGATGTGTCTGGGTCTCCCCAGGTCGTCACATGCCCTTTGAAGGGTCACTGCCGAAATGTCAACACTAAGTCACTTGATCACTTTGTAGAATCACTGAATGTTTCCATTGTAAATCGAATGCCATTTGGACCACAGACATGGTCAAGCGCCCCCTTTCCTTAATGGCTGGAGCTTCCAGAAAATCTGAATATACCTGTGTGGGGGATGCATTAGAGCACCACTAAGTTAAAAAAGGTGAAATTTCACCAGCCTACTTCATTTTGTACTTTTTTGAGAAAGACACTCCAAAGCCCATAAGAAATAATTACTCCAGACTTCACAGTGAACATTATACAGTTGTAACATTTTACACCTAATAGCATAAAGGTTAAGCACTTGCACACTGGAGTCGGAGTTGCTGGACTAGAACCTTCACTTCACACTTAATAGCTGCAAGGCCTTGGAGAAATTCCTTATTCCTTAAAAAAAATCAGGAAAAGGGTGGCAATGATAAACTATATCCTCCATCAGGCTAAGTGTGAGAACTGACAGGGTGCATTATATGAAGTGGAGAAACGTTACAATGTTAAATGCTAGCGTAGCCGGTGGAATTGGGCTCCTCGCGTCGTCGTGAGAAAAGCACTTGGGGACCACACACGGGAGGAAAAACTCTTTGAAACCGGAGACAATGCGAAGAACGGTGCAGGGAAGTCCGGCCTTGCCCTCCTAATGGGGTGAACACGGGTCACTGAGTGGGGCGCGGACCGGCGACTTGTCTTTGGTAAACTTGGACTAGATCATCCCTGGTTTGGGAAGGACCAGGTGATGTTTTAAAGTAACCAATCAACTTCCCTGTCCTTCGTTGGGGGCGGGGGGTTCCTGCCCCAACCAATCCACTTCTTGATCTTCCGGGATTCCATGCCCCTCATCCAATCCAATCTTTTCCCCAGGCTAGGCTCCACCCCTTAGAGTCACCACCTTTGTTCCCACTGCGCAGCCTCGTAGAAGTGACTTCCCTACACTATCTAGGCTCTACTGCGCATGCGCCCACCCAAGGACTCTCCCTTGACTGTTGAATCTCTCTGTTGGCAATCCTCGATCATCACCAGTAACTATTCTTCCCGCCCTCTCTGGGGTTAGGTCTGCTCCCTAATGTATTAGGCTTAATAATGGCTGATTCCCTTTGCTTCTTTCCTGGATATCTAGCTGCCCACACTAACACCAAAAGTTTGTTGGAAGTTAAACCTCAGTTTTCTTAATCTTGTCACCACTCTGTGAAAATACTACTATTAAGTACTACTTTTAGGTATCAAGAAAGGTTCAAGGACAGTGCTTGGAAGTCAAACTAAGTGGGGAGAACAATTATATATTTATAACTCAGCAGATTGTATAAGAAGAAGGGGTTTAAAATAAATATTCCAGAATTAATGTTGAATAATAAGTTAGCTCTTTAAAAAGTCTTCATTCAAACAAAGGTCTAGGGAAATATCACCAGCAATTTGAAGATTTGTCTCTTCAGATTCAGATAAAGTATAAAGGATTCAGATAAATGTTTCTTGTTTTTAATACCATGAATTTATGCCATGAATTCTAGTATATACTTTTTAAAATTAAAAATATATTTTTAAAGATCAGTTTGACTTGATTTAAAAGGTTTGGAGGCTGTACAATAATGTTGATCTGTTCTGAATTCATCTGTAGCACATGCCTAACAGTTCAACTCTTGACAAGAGTCTTCAGCAATGGAAAGGAAAAGAGCTTGTTCTTTGTTCTCAGTTCACCTTCCTTCAGGGGAACACGTTGGTGCAGATTTCCAAAGTGAAGGTCCATGTCATCTATTACATTACTGAAATAGACAATATGTAAAAGTGGAACGACTCTCCTGTAATCAGATGCACCGGCAGATACGAGAATAATATAATAAAAATCATTTGGTTGCAGAACATGCATACTGCGAATAGTCTTTGCCATCAGCATTTGTTAGATCAAACTGAAATAATGTCTTCAGAAAATTTAAAAATCTTTTAATGCATAGAAATGACCACAGAAGTACTATTTTTCTTGCCATGAAAGCTAAGCTGTCTGTTGCCTTAGGAAAAGAAAATAATGAATTTAGAAAGTGACATTCACATTTTAAATATTGCCAGGCTTGGTGATTTGTTTTTTATTTGCTGTGTTCTAGTGTAACTTGGAAGAAACTGGAAATGAATACTGATTAGAAATTTAATCAAAGAGTAATGAATGCATTTTTGCCCCTTTTAAGCCAGGAGTATTACATATTTTTTCGTGAGTCCATGCTTCCCAATAAAAAATGAATAAAATTAGGATTCTTATGCAAGTTCACAACTGGCCATTGTTTGTATATGTGCCAAAAAATGTGCCAAGAGCCCCCGATAAGAAAATGCTTCAAAATAAATTTAGATTGTAAAATGATTTACAATCTAGAAGATTAAACAACAAACTAGAGTCAATGATATAATTCTATGACCTAATGTTGAGTCGCTCTTAAGTCGCTTAGTCATCTGCCACAAGCCTGCAATAGCATTGTCCTCACACTAACCCACGCTAAGATAATTTCATGAATGTCGGGGCCTGCTTTTCTTAGTCATTACTTTTCCCCGGGATTCAAGTCAAAAATACCAAATATCAAAAAAGTTATTTGTTGAATACAGTAGCCGAGTGACAAACTGACGAACCGAGTGAGAGTTAGAAGTCTTGAGCTATTGGACTTCCTAGCCGCCTTTTGACCACATTGGAAACACGGTATCCTTCAGTTAGCTCCATTTAGCTCTTTGGCAACAAAAATGTCTGGACCAATGCCATGATATTTATCATTGCAGCAGCGGGTTTTTTATGTGCATTTTTGACTAACCAAAAAATTCCCACGTTATTATTCAATCCACATGTCACTGTTTTAATTCACAGGGAACTCTGACCAAAGGTCCTGCTGATTCGAAATATTGGCCTAATTTTGGACCCCTTTCGATCTGTCCACCCAGAACCCCCATCAGAGAAGTGACCCACAACAGATTCAGCTGTGTTTAATTAACATCAAGTTCTGAATCAGTAAATCTGTAGGTTACTCAAAGCAGAGAGATGTCTCAAGCAAACTGTCACATATTGAGATCATCCAGGTAAAAGACCCTGGTAGGTCAAGAATAGATTGTGAGGGAAGTGGAGAACAATGGCCATAAGAAAATTTAGCTAAACCAGGTCCTTGATTATTACCTCCAAAAGGCCATTACATTGTAAGTCTGATTAGGTGCGTATAAACTGTGTTATCATGATGAAATGCAAAAATAAAATAAAATCCCATACATTATTAAAAGAGATTAAAGGGTTTTCATTTTACCAGAATATAATGCTTCAGTTTAAGTGTGTCTTAACAGCACACTCTGAACGAAAAGCTAATCGCTCTTGAGTACCTCGGCGACCCTCGCACCACAGATAACATGGAGGCTTACTTTATCGTTGCTGGTGACTCTCTTTTCCTAGATGAAGATGATTTAAAGAGCTCCAAAAGGCTGACCACTGAAAGTCAAGTCACGTTTCCTTTTGTTTTACAATTAGAAATTCAAAAACCATACAGTTCTAATTAAAACTGAGAAGCAATAAGTGTAAAAATTGTCAAACTCACTATTACAACCATCATCAACTTATTTCACTGTCGAAATTGGTTCCATTAAAAACTTGTTCATCTCAGGATATTATAAATACACAAAGGAATTTTTTTGCAGTATGGACATTTATATTTTACAAGGGCATAACTCTGGCATCATCTGAAAATGTTTGGGCATTATCTGTTCAGCGATTTGCAAACTGCTCTGTGGTATGTCAGTTGGCATTTGGGGGCTTTAAAAAAACTACTTAAGAGTTTTACCTTTAAAGCCCCAACCAAGGTTAATCTAAATGCATCTAACTTGGGGGACATTTTCACGACATTGCTGTTTCACAGGGACCCCACCCAAGGGATTTGGGTCTTCGTGCAGTCACAAGGTTCTTCTAGGACAATTTGTGGGTTCCTTTGTCAACAATGTAACCCCAAGCCTTCCCCCTAATAGCTTAATTCAAACTGAACACCGCTGCTGTTTGTGTAGATAAGCCATAAAATTAATCTGTTTTTCAAGTTTTCTGTCTCACCGGTTGTTTCTCTTGTACTTCTTTCTTCTTTCCTCGGTATGAGCTGGTCTGCGTGAGTTACCAGGACTCAGACAGAAAGAGAACATTGCTCATGTGGAGCCCTTGTCTGGCAAATCGGTCCTTGGATGGAGCATATTTACAAAATGTAGATGTTATGAGCATAATAAAGAAGTTTTTTAAAAAGCTTCATGCAAGGAGTACAAAATATGACTTGGACTCAAAGGTTCATTATAAAAATATATTTCTTAGACTGCTGTTTTCGTTGGCACTTTGCAGAGATTGCCTGTCCTTTGCCCCTTATTTTACTTTGATTTTCTCCTTCCACGTATATGACTGTGTTGGTGTAGTTCAGGGTCATGTTATGTGACCGTGTTACTGCTAACCCTCCCGGAACTATTGCTGATACATCAATGCATGTTGTTACACAAAACTGACGAGTACAATGCTCATTTTTTTCAGGACTTGTGCATTCTACCCGAAGCAAAATTTTCTGTATCACAGCTGCCATTGGTTTCTGCCCTGAGATGCTTTTGGAAATTATATGTTCAGCATCATTTCCTACCTTAGCTATGAGTATCTATCATTTTGATAACAGTTAACTTTTTCAAAATAGTATCTGCATTTTGAGATAGGTAATGTTCTTTTGAAAACATATCAATTGAAATTTGTGTTAGAGAGGCAAAATATATATTTCAAAAGATCCAAACGATGTTGGGAAAGTAACATATTATCCATATGAATTTAATAAAACTACAAAGTCAAGTAATTTTTCATGAGTATGCTTAGGTGGATTTCTGTGTTTTTGAAATGCTTTAAGCTCATAATGAAGATTATAGATCTATACCTAGCTGCTTAAACACACGCGCACACACACATCTGTAAAACTTTCTCTGATAATTTTCAGAACTTACCTGATAACTAATATTTTCAGGGACATCAAGTCCATCTTCTATAAATGGGAGGATAGCACAGGGGGGAAAACTAAGGTACAGGTGATGGTCTTGGGGGAGGACCGAGCCTTGACCACAGGGAAGAGAGGCCAGGAGAGCAGCTCTGAGCTCCTACATCCTTGTGCAAAGGGACCTTTGTTCCTGCCTCAGGAAAGTTTTTGATGAACATTTCAAAGTGCTAAGAAACCTCACCTTTGGCCAATTTGACCTGGACTCTTCTCTTCCATAATTATTACTGTTCATCCAAATTTTGAAAAGCTGTTCAGCAACATTGCAGTTTGATCTTTGAAGATAGAATTGACTTCAGTTGTCTGGAAATGTACTTCGTCCCTGGGACACCAGGAGGGCTGGTTTTGAAAAGTGGGACCAAACAAGGGCCCTGGAATTTGTGTGCCCTTTTAGGTTCGTCACCTGCCGCAGTGGCCACCAGCATCAGTCTCCTTACGCCTGGTTTGCCATGGTCCTGTACCATTTGCAGAGTCTGGGGCAATGATCAAAAGGGTTACCGGGAGCTTTTTGTAGGGAGTTCTCCCAAATCCAGGGTTCTGGGTGCAGACCTTGGCATTCATGCCAGGCCCTGGCACAACGTACTCAACAAGAGCAAGAATCAGGACAGATTTTAAAACTTGTTTTGGAGCAAAAGCAGGCACAAAGAACTAGGTGTTTTATGATTTGATTTATATAAATGTCAAAACAATCAGAAATACTATAGTGCAGCAATTTTCAACCTTTTTCATTTCATAGTGCACATAAACTGATTACTAAAATTCTGTGGCATACCAAAAAATTAATTCTATATTTTGCTGATCCGACCAAAGAGTTATAATTTGGTTTATTCACACCAGATGGCTGGTGTATTGTCTCTTACCATTTTTTTTTCCTGGACAAACCGAGGGATAAAAGGTCAGTGCCCCTGACTAAATAGTCAGGTACTGCATGTTTAAAAATTTTTGCAACACACCAGTTGAAAATCGCTCCTATAGAGGCTTAAAAGAAGCGATACAGGAGACTTACATCTGAGTTTCTGGGAATATTCTATTTCTTGACCTGGTGGTGGTTATGTGGGTATATATGTTCATTGTGTAAGAATCATTTAAATGTGCTTTCATGATTCATGCACTTTTCTGTATGTATATTAAATTCCAACAGAATATTTTTTTAAATGAACATAGTCTAGATAGTTGGTTTTCAGAAAGAATGCCCCTTAAATTTTCAGAGAGTAATTGAAGGTTCAATTTTTCAAAAAAAGGGACAATTTCTTTCCTCTTAAATTGTCTGGTGTCCCAGAAAAGGGGAATGATCACCAGTTTGCTATCATACGGGTAGTTCATTAGAAATTCCTCTGTTCAGTGTAAGCGACCAAGAAGAGCCAAATACCATTTCATTGTGAAACACACCTCCGAATGGCCACTGAGTGCATCTCCTGTGCCCTAATCATGCCTATATTTTGGGAAGATGCAGAAGAGCCCAAGTGGATAACAGAAATAGTTTTGCAGTGAATACCTGACCGACAGTAACCATTAATCTAATCCAGAATGTGGTTTTGAATGTTACATTAAACTGCAAGTTTTTATTCCTGTGAAACCACATGTTGCTCGAAAACCAAAATGACTGGCAAATAACTGATCAGGATGTAACAATAATGTGTACACAGATTTCAACATACCTTCCTGTGCTATCATGCTTATACAGCACATTCCATCTCACCGGACCATTTTGTAAAATATCTTCTAAAGATCTGACAAATTCTGAATATCATTTTTTAAAAGGAAATAAATTATGAAAAGAGTCAGGAAATTGCCTTCAAAAAGAAAGATTAGCTTTAAGAGGAGGAAAATATTTGTAAGCTTTAGTTAAATTTTAACTCAAAGCAGTGGTTATTTTACGACTCTGGGTGGATGGGGTATTGAAAGGTAGATGAACGTTTCCCAGCCGTTGACATAGGGCGTGTGCGATGTGGCTGGGAGGGAAAAGGTGGGCCTGAGGTCACATTCCCACTCTGTCACCTGAGACACTTACCTGCAGATCCGTTAGCCTCCCCACTAAAAAAAAAAATGGGAATAACCTTGATCTCAAAGGTGTTTAATCAGCACAGTTCAGGTGGTTGCTTCTTCTCACGGCGCTGACAGTGATCTAGGTGGGCTTTGATGAAAGGTCTCTAACACAGGTTTAAAAGCGTCCCCCATTTGTATTGATGAACTAATAGATTAAAACACGGATATGTGTCAGATTCACGAGTTACAGCAAGCAGTCCTCTCTTTCGTTTTTAATTACCCCCGCAACACGGCGTCCTTCACCTTCTGTGCAAATGATGCATTTATTTCACTTACATACTCCTCCAGTCTTCTCTCATTATTACTTTGGTTTAAGGGCATGTTATCAAATATATATCTCTGCATAAATGATAATATTTATGATCCAATTATACTTCCCAATTATGATAACTGGTATGAAATTTATTCATCCATAGAGGCCTTTTTTACTACAAGTACATTAATCAGTGTAATGAACACAGGTGAATAAATTGTAAATATGGTAGAGAAAATGGAAGGTAACACATAAGTAATTATCATGCTATACAGCATAAAATATTTCATCTGTTTTATATATTAACTGAGAATTACACTTAACTGAAGCCTGCTGGAAGGGAATATGAGTTTAACTGTATTTACTCCTTCAGCAAAATATATTCAGTGGACAACAACTTTGTGCTGGGAACTGCAGTCTGTAAAGCAGGGAGATGAAAGGGACTAAATGGGAATCTTTGTTTTCACAGAACATACTTTTTCTATGGGAGAGAGAGAGATGATAAATGAGTCAGCGCACGATGCATAATCTGTGTTCAGGTAGTGGCGAATGTCAGGAAAGTTAAACCTTTGGGTGGGACCGAGGAAGTTGGCAGGGAGAGAATGTGAGTGGGGTGGCCAGGAGTGCGGGGCTCGCCTCTGTCCGAGAGACCCTTGCCCCACGTGAGGCCGCGTGAGTTAGACACATCTCACAGGCTGGCGCAGAGCTCAGGCTTAGCGAGGAGGGCGATTCGAATTCAGCGCGGAAGCAGGGAGCCCACCTGGGAGAGTAGGGACAGTGGCAGCTGGGACGGGCATGGTGTCACTGGAAGTGGAGGATAACGGCAAAGCCAGTTTTATTTTGGCAAAAAAGGTGGTAGGACTTACCATTGGAATGGATGGGGGATTAAGAAGATGAACAGCACTAAGGGTGCTTCTGAAGTTTGGGGGTTTGCTACCAGAGCGGTGCTGGTTGCTTGAAGGCAGATGACTGAGGGGGAGCACCTTTAACCTCCTCCGCGAAATAGTTGATTGAGTTTACAACCACAGGTCTGGAGGGCATATTAAATTCAAGTTACCTGTGTTCTACTCACGTGCCTGGATTCAGGTATTTTCATCCTGTGGGTGGTATTTAATGTTCCAAAGGTAGATCACGGCATAAACAGGTCAGAGGGTAGCCAGAGGCAAGCTCCATGGATTCCTGCATTAATAGCATGGGGGGAAAGAAGGAGCCAATTACAGGATGTGGCAAATAATGGTAGCAAGGGAAGTTTGTGGTTCAAGAAGGGAAAGAGCTGTGTTGCATATTGAGATCAGAAAACGTTTAACGAGATCTCCATGCCGATTTAAGCATCGGGTCCGGTAGGATGTGGAACTGGAGATCCGGCTGCGGTGAATTGACTAGAGAATTGATGAGGGAGTAGATGTATAGACAGAGCGTGTTTTCTAGAATGTTCACCGTGACGGGAAAAATAGAGAGATAAATAAGATCGGAGTCAGATAAAGAGTTTTGTGACTGCTTTGTTTTGATTGTTTGAAAAGGAATATATTCCTTCTTTTTCCTTGTGCCAGTGGCCTCGTGGTCTAGTAGAATAGGAGAAATTTAGAATTCTAGGTGAAGGTTATTCCAAGAATGATTTCCTTAAGAAGCCTAGAGGGCATGGGAGTTAGGGGAAAATCTGGGGAGTTGGACTGGGTTCTGAGGAGAACAGGAAATAGAATTTCCTTGTGAGAGGCTGGGAGACACAGATGTTGTAAATATCCTTTACGAGGCTTGCTTGTACTTTCATAATGAATTATAAGGCAAATCTCTGTGGAGGTGCAGAAGTTTACACAGAAAACAGAAGATAGAAACTAATCTCATTATGAAGGAAACTATCTTTCTTGGAAAATATGGTGAACTTCAAGACAGCGGCACGTTTTGTTTATTTGGTAATTTTAGACTTCAGCATCATATAATAGATAGTCGTGGTTTCTGGAACTCAGAGATCAAAGTAATATGTTAACATATAAAGTAAGGACTAATCTATAATTTTAAATTGGGTCTGCTTCTTCAAAATACATTTAAAGGCATTGATGTCTAACACAGTTATATATAAAGTGAGATGTATACAAGTCCTCCAAAAATAAATAATGACAAACACACAAATTTCACTCTAATCACCCGCAACACCAGGTGTTTGTAATACAAAAACAACAAGATCGGGTGTATAATTTCTACTTAGAGCATGGGCTGCTAGAGAAAGCACACTGTCCGGGGAGAGCCGGCGAACCTCCCACGCTTGCTGCACCCCTCCGAGCTGTCGGGGGCTTCTTAGCACCTTGGTTCTCTCCTGCAGGAAAGGAGAGAAAGCAGGAGAGGGACAGATTGTTACAGAGCAAACAGAAGGTTCTGGAGACTGGCAAAACACTTCCAAAGTCTCACTTTCTCGAACCTGAGGGGTCAGTCTTCCACGGGCAATTAAGATCCCGGACGAGCCCCCAAAACTGTTACTGAGCAACAGAAAGGGTCCGTTATTGTCCGCCGCCTTATGGAAAGATGTCTCTCAAAGCCAGAGATTTGTGAAAAGGAAAGGAAATGTTTATTAATGCTATACAGAGTTAAAGTAG
>PVKU01015744.1:0-17099 GCA_004027475.1 Anoura caudifer | reverse complement strand
TACAGAGAATAAGTAGCATAGACGGTGGGTAGAAAATAGACAGGGGGAGGGCAAGAATAGTGTGGGAAATGTAGAAGCTAAAGAATTTATGACACATGGACATGAACTAAAGGGGGGGAATGTGGGTGGGAGGGGGTGTGCAGGGTGGAGGGGAATGAAGGGGGGAAAATGGGACAACTGTAATAGCATAATCAATAAAATATGTTTTTTGAAAAAAGAAAGGGTGGTAGGCAAGGGTGTTGAGCTTATAGGCTCTTTCTGTCGATGAGGTGAGAAATTACGCAGGCAGTTGGAGTTGCCCAGTGTGAAACCATGAAAATGATAGGATTCTGATAAATAATAATGATTGCATTCTTTGGCCTCATTTTACTTCTCTTGCTTTCTCCTTTTTTCCTTCACAATGGGCCACCAGGAAAGGTAATAAAGAGAAATGCAGTTGAGAAGACACTACATCCGTTGGACTATTACAGAACCCACCGTCCTTGCTTCACCACCTCTGTTTACTAAATTGCCATCAATATGTCTCACCATTTCCAATGCTCAGTCCCATACCCCATGTTAGCGTGTCACATTGGATAAAAATATTTCTCAGCTCAAAATAAAGCTCTTCAGCATAGAAATCAAATCCACCCCCAACCTAGTCCCTGTGTACTTCTCCCACTTAGAGATATAAGTCTATTCATTTACTCAACAAATATTTATAGAATACCTACTCTGAGCAAGGTACTGCCTTAAGTATTAGGTGATAAAACTTGAAAATTTTGTCAAGACAAGATGATATAAATGTAGTTTTATAGATTTACACTTTCCTGCTTCCTAGCTTATTTACTCATATAATTATTTTTTAAAGCATATCAGGCCCATGTGATCCCTGTTTTATTGATGAAGACATAAAGGTTCATGAAAAGAAACACATTTCTCACAATAAAACAGATTATGAAGAAGGCAGCAGAATTTGAATGATGTATTTAAAAATCTGCACCCTGACCAGTGTGGCTCAATGGATCAGGCATTGTAGGGCGAACCAAAGGGTCACCAGTTCAATTCCCAGTCAGGGCACATGACTGGCTTGCAGGCCAGGTCCCTGGTTGGGGGCACGTGAGAGGCAGCCACACGTTGATGTTTCTCCCCTTCTCTTTCTCCCTCTCTTCTATCCTCTCTAAAAACAAATATAATCCTTAAAAATCTGCAAATTTTGTTTCTCTTTGGCTTGTAGGTTAAAGACTATTTTTTTGTCTCTATCCTCCCTAACAAGTCTTGTAAAGATATTTTCATTTAAGTGGCATTTAACCAAACATTTAAGAATTCATTTCTCCCCTCCATCAGCAATAGGTGAATTTCCTATGTTAGTCAGAAAACAGTGAATGACACCATTGAGCAATGCAGTTTCTGAATTGTTATAATTATTTCTGGCCTAGAATTTTTCTCCTTGGGAGGTTCAGAAGCATTATTTATACATGACATTTTGAGGTTGGTAACCCTCTTCAGAAATTTTCTTTCCTTCTAACGTCAAGGAAAAGAAAATCTCTTTGCATACCACCCTTTTTTTTTAATCTCAAGAACTCTCAGACATGTAATCAATTTTGACCCATTTAGAAAACATGGTCTCTGCGACCTTGGTAACAATTGTCCCAATTTTCCCATCACGGCCAAAGAAGGTCTTTAATGACAAAACTCTTGTCAAAATATTCTCACTTGTTATGCTGGGCTGGCTGGGCAGTGGCCTAATTACAAAGGGGTTTTTTTGGTCTTGTGTTTTGTCTCCTTGGGTTCCAGTGTCAAGTGAGAACGCTGTGCTTCTGCCAACCAAGGACAGGATGATAAATCAAGGACAGGCGTGTGCCCTGAGTTATCTTATGGAGACCGTCCCTTTCTCCTCTGGATTCTCTCCTCCTTTGAGGTCTTTTCTCCGGATTCTGGCTCTGAGGAACCGCATCTCACACCCAGAGCTTCTAGATCTCCTGAGTGCAGGTTCTTCTTCTCTCTTTCTCTAGTCTTGTCTGTCTTTCCTCGGATGTTAAGTGACGCCAGGACCAGTGTTAATTTCTGTATGTGAGACTTCCAGTTAGACCCTCCAATGCGTCTGTCTGCACTCTCAGCTTGGAGGTAACCTAGAATGTGCTGCTGAGGCTGTCCTCACAGAGGATGCTTCTGAGAGTGACCACCCACCACCCTTCCCTGGAGGGACCAGCCATCCAGGACACTATCTTACATATGTAACCCAAGTTCCCACACCCTCTACTTTTAGCTGAAAGTAGACACCCAGATAAGGATATTCGGCTATATGGTCAAATGCAACCTGTTCCGTGGGCAAAACCAATGAGTCAGCGTGTGGGTTGCCGTTGAATTGCTTCTTACTCTGGGTATATAGGTGCCAGGTGTGCAGGCTTTCGCTGCCAAACTCAATTTTGTCATCAGGCCTCCTATGGTGACTTTAGCTGAGATTTCTCTCTTCAATGCTATGTTGTCTATTTTAAGTCCTTCTGGAATTTTTAAGAGTTCCTGGTATTGCAAAGACGCTTGTGTACATCATATTTATGGTTTTGTTAATTTATATACCTTTCGTCGTTTTGCATTTGGAACAAGAGGAGGAAGCTGTGGCCAGTTTCAGATTGCCATCTTAAACACGTACATTCAATCTGCGCTCTCTAGGAGGCTCAAGAAACCACGAACACCAACAACAAACCTTGACAGTTACCCCACTATTTGCTTTTGCCCTCAACAAATTGGGCAGTTGAAACAATGTCTGTCGTTATATGCACTGCAGGCTGATTCTTGATCTCTGACCAGGAGAAGAGAAACAAAAACGAAACCATAGTCTCATTCCTGCAAGAATTCTCCCCTTGGTGGAAACACTCAGTCAAAGTTGAAGGAGAAAATGTACTTTCCACAGGAATGAGCTGAAGGAATCCCAGAGATCAGACTGTCTAGTGAGACTCACAGGAATCAGAGATTTTACCCATTGCTGGAATTCACTAATATTTTTAAGGATGCAAGTGACTGTAAACACAGGCAAAGCAGAGAGAGGCCCAAGACCCGGTGCTAATCCCCAGGCCCCTTCTTCCCACGTCAAATGAGCTCTGGTCCTGGTTACGAGATGCAGTTTCTGAGATGTGTGATCACCTCACTAACTCCTGAAACTTGTCTGTTTTTTACCTAGCTTATCCACCTTCTTCCAGGGAAGCACGCCTCATAAATTCATACATTCCACATCTGTTGGCTCTAAGCAACTAGACAACCAGGCACAATCTGCTAAAAGCATTCTTCAGATAAGGATTCCTCTGCCAGCAGACACCATTGAGTTTGAGTGACAGGAGGTCTAGCATTAGCTTGTCAAAAGGAGATTAGACTGGGTCACAGGCATCTTTCTTTCTCAGGAGTGTCTCCCTCTCACCACTCCACCACCACCCTCATAAAAGGAGTAAATGGATTGGAGACTCGCTGTTTAACTCTTTTCTCCCCAGCAAACCATCAACAAAAAATCAATTTTATGTTAGAAGGGCCACTGTTGCATTCAATTCTAATTCAGTACACGGGTAAGAAACTGAGCAGTTGCTGTTTTAAATTCTTTCCTCCAATTCTCTGAGAACTGAATTGAAAATTCGAATTAAAAGCAAAGAAATAAAGCAATTATGAGGATCATTCTTTCCTGTTTTGCTACATATACTTTCAAAGCTTCTAGTTGGCTGCCCCCCCATACTACACCATTAAATGTATAAAATTCTAATTGTTAAAATTTCACTCTTACAAATTAAGGTTTCTAATCTATCTGGAGAAGAACTGGTAATTTTCTAAGTCAGAGGCCAAAGAAGATGTTCCATTTTGCTTGTCAACTCCTGTTGTTTGAGAGTGGCTATCTGGAACACTTTGTTGATTAGAACACCCTCCACTTCCCCCATTAACATCCTTTTGCAGAAAAATAAGCCAGGGTATGCATTTATCAGCCGCCAACAAGGTCCCACTGCCTGTTGTTTAGCCTAATCTTTAACCACCATGGGGAAGAAAAATAGAACCACGTACAAAACCTATTATGGAGTTTTAGTAAATAAACTCTGGGGTGGACCCTTTTTAAAAAATGATCTAATTTGTGTTTCTGAAATAGAAATTATGCCTAGCATTTATAATGGCTCGGGCCTTCCTCAAGCAGTTTTCTCATACATTTTAACATTAGCATCCTTGATGCTGTATAACTGCAGGTAGCGTGTTTTTTAAACCACATTCTTTTCCTAGAGCTCATTAAAAGCTCTCATTCCGTTAATGATATTTGGACCTCAAGTTAGACTTATTAGTGCATAAGGAGCAATAGATGCTTAAATGTCAGGTCTATTTACCGGCTGGAAGGATTGCTGCTGGAGAGGCATTCGTCTTTGCTGGGACACGCTGGCTGTGGCTCATTTTATGGTTCCTGATGGGACAGAGTTCTCCTGGGTCCAAAGCTATCTACTCCAACCAAGCTTCAGCGTGGAGAATGACACTCCGGGTCATGCAACTTCCCAGTGTGATTTTGACTGGAGTGATTACTACTGTTGCCGCACGTCTTCACCGCTGGCCAGAAGCAACCTGCCCCCCCCCCCCGCCCCCGGGGCGGGCACTAAACCTGTGTTTTCCAGATCCTTGTGTTTCTGCTGCTTATTACACAATTTGGAAAGCAGAGAGCTGTCCAATAAATGTTTGTCTGCTTTAGTCTTACCTCTTTGCTTCTTTCTCTGTCATCTGTTTCTTTTTAATCAATGTTTGAAAATTTTAGATTCAGCCTCCTTAATAATTCGCAAACACAGCCCCTCTCAGCTCCATTCTCTTGTCGCCTGGTCCCAGCCACCATCATCCCTCAGCTGGATTCTCGGGCAGCCTTCTAACGAGTATCATCCTCCTCCATCCATTCTGCACATGGATGCCAAATGGAAGCAAGCTTTGCTACATTCACGCTGAAAACACTGCAACACTCCCCTCTGCCCAGCTCTTACCATAGGAAAAAATAAATCTAAACTCCTCAGCAGGCACACAAGAACCCTTTTGAGTCTGGTCTCTCAGTATTTTCTAGTTTTATTTCTTACTTAACATCTCTAGGCAAACTGTGGTTCAATCGGTCCAGACTCCTCCATCCAAGAATACTTTGTGTGCTCTCCTTCCACATGTCTTATTGCATGATGTTTTTCCCTGAGCCTGGAATATTTCTTCCTGTCATCTTGGCTTATCAAAATTCTACTCTTCCTTTCTGATCCTGTGAAAATGCTTCCGACATCCCCAAATTCTTTTCTACATCGTTCCTGTTTAAAATGGTTGCTTCTGCCCTGGCTAGTGTAGCTCAGTGGACTGAGCGCGGGCCTGTGAACCAAAGGATCGCGGCTCGATTCCCAGTCAGGGCACATGCCTGGGTTGCAGGCCAGTTCCCGGCAGGGGACACAGAAGAGGCAACCACACATTGATATTTCTCTCCCTCTCTCCTTCCCTTCCCCTCTAAAGATAAATAAATAAAATCTTTTTAAAAAAAAAGAAAAAAATAAAATGGTTGTTCCTTCCTGTGTTCGCACATTGCACCCTGTGCTGCGGTTTGGCAGGAAGGCAGCGGAGCAAAGGGGTGAAAAGCCCAAACCTGGAAACTGCCTGCTGGGCTCAAACCCAAGCCCTGCCACTTACTGGCCTGGTGGCCTTAAGCAAGTGACTTTATCTTTCTTTCTCTGTTTTCTCATCTGTTAAATGGGGAAAAGAACATGTCCCATCACAGCAGTGCTGTGATCATGAAATGACTTCATTGTCTGATACATGGTACCGATACAAGTGCTCTGTTAAGCATTTCTTCAATTAGGGAAGCGTGGCAGCAGAGGTACGGAAGGGCACCGATCTCTTAACTCACTGATTAGAGGTTCTCAAAGTGTGATCCAGCAGCATCAGTCCTGCCTGGGACCTTGTTGGAAATTCACATGGGCAGATCACACTATGGACCTGCTGACTCAGAAACTCTGAGTGTGGGCCCAACAGTGTCCTTGTAACAAACTCTCTGGGTGATGCTGATGCCAGATCGAGTTTGCGAATCAGTCTAAAGAGTATCTTCCATTTAAAATGCCTTTCAGTCCTCACCGCCTATAGACTGATTGCAATTCTTCTGTTCAGTCATTGAAAAGTGGGCAATGCCGTTGAAGACAATTCTAAAAGTTTGGAGATGGCAGTGAGGAATTGGGTCAAAAAAGCTGGAAATGAAAGAGAAAGTATCCATTGGCATGAGGGCAAAAGGATGCAAGAAGGAAAAACATTACAGAAAAAAAAGCCAAAATATTTCATTCTATTTCTTCTCTCATAAAATCAGGGAGCTTCACATGGGTTAATTGTTCTAAAGATTTATTCTGGGTTTTATAAAAAATATTTCTATATTCTATTTCTATATTTTATATACTCTATATTTGTATATATAAATATTTTTATATTTCTTATAATGTGTTCATAAGAAATTTTAAGTTATCAGAAAAAAAGTTTTAGTAAAACCCTCTTCTCTTTGAACAATTGGAGAATTTTTTTTAAAGGATACTGGGAAATTTTACTGAAAAATGCAACCAATTTCATATGTATCTCCAAACATAAATATGTGCAGAAAACTAAAATAAGGTGCAAGTGCAGCTGAATGTAGCACCAAGTATACAACAGAGTTCTTTGTAAGACCGAATTCATACAGCAGATACCATTGTCAAAACAAAAGGAATTATGAAATACTGTAGGCATAGGAAAAGTATGGAATAACAAAATAAGCATCTGTACATGCACCCACCACCCAGCCTAAGAAGTAATTTTTAAAGAAGTTGAAAGAGTCTATGCATTTCAATGCTGTCTGCTTGTTAAAATTTTAACAGAGGAAGCACAGCACAGGGCTTGCCACAAAAAAAAAAAAAAAAGTTCCCTCTTCTGTTCGCTTCTTTGCAAAATGTGCAAACAAGCTCTCTGCCAGTGGGGGTTTTCCAGACATAGATGTATTTCGGGGTAAGTTTGGGGATGGTGAAGTTGTTACAAGTGAGTAAAACAGTTACCACTGTTGTCCTTTCCAAATGAGGTCTTGTGGTTGTACGGGAGACTTAGTTTCCCCTTTTATAAATAAAGATTTTGTCCTGAAAATGCTTTGAAACGCTCCCAGGGATACTTCCATTATTCAAGTACAGTGCTCGAGATTCTGCAGGCGGAGGATGAATGATAATTAGTTCTGGTGATTGTGAAGGTTTTGTAATCTCTTCTTTCCATGCAAGCAAGGGGGAAAACAGGGCCATGTAAACCTATAGAGAAATTAGCCAAACGTGTAAAATCAACAACGTCTACTTTCTACGTGCTCTTCTCTTGATTTCCCTAGAACTCTGGGTTAACGAGTTAAATAAAAAGAACATTAAGGGACATAACAATCACAGTTGCTCTTATTGACCAGCTTTCAGGTGAGAGTCATCATGCTGAGTACTATAGAGATATTAATTTGTTTAAACTCTATAATGACTCAAGCGATAGGTATATTATTTCATCTACTTTTTTTCTAGCGAAGGAAATCAATCATAAGAGAAGTTGGGTAACTTCTCCAGGGTCACAGAGTTGGGGAATGGCAGTATTGGGGTCCCAATCTGTGTACCATTCAGAGTACACTGTCAAAGACAGGGGCGCCCAGTGCCGTAGGGAGCAGTTGATGGAGGGGTGGCTCATCTAGTCCAACCTCTTCTTTTTACCGGTGAGGAAACTCAGGCTGAAATGGGTAGGCGCTTCTGCAAGTTTGCAGAGCTGAGCCTGGGATTCGGGATTCCTGAATCTCCCCTCAGGCCAGCGCATGCCCTCCTTCGCACACGTCTGAAATGCAGACGCTCTTCTTTGCCTCCTTAACCTGTGTGTCCACCCGTCTTCCAGAGCCCGCAGTCAGCACCACCAGCTTTCTCGATGCTGGCTGCACTGGAGGGTCATCTGGGGAAGAGTAAAAGAATACCCAGAGTGTCACTCGAGCGATTTTTATAGGCTTTGTTCTGGAAGGGGGCCAGGCGTCCATACCACCTCCACGTGTGAATGTACTATCGGGTTTTCAAAATGCACGTGTGCACAGCTCGCCCTCTTCCCTTCTATCTCCTCGACCTCGGATCTGAACCGTTTTCATCTCCGTAAACGGCACCACCACCACCGGGGGTCGCTCCAGCCAGAAGCAGAGCGTCCTTCCCTTGTTCCTCTCTTTTCCTTCTATCTACTCTCAACCCATCAGCTTGTGCCGGGTGTTGGGTAAATATTTGATAAACGAAGAAATGCAGACATCTCCTGTGGGCCTCCTTCGGAAGGGTGAAAGTTTTTAAATTGCATACATGGTGGGCAGGTGCCCTCTTAGGACGGCTGCTCCTGTCATCCCTCCTTCTCTGGGAGGCGCAGGTTGAACTGAAGGCTCCCTGAAGCGATCCCCCCTAATGCTCTAAGTGACACCCTGACACCGTGGAAAGGCGCGGGCCCCTCTGGAGGACTCACATCCTTCAGTTTTCTTCTTCCCACCCGTCTCTCCTGCCCGTTGCATCCCTGGCGTGTATACACAGGGAATTCGCGGGGCCCTGGGGAGAACTCTTGGCTCTGGCAGAGCTGACGCAGAAAGGTTCTCTCGAGCAATAATCTCCACTGCTTTTTAGTCAAGCAAGGAGTACGTGGCTGCCAGGCTTGACTGAACAGACAAGTCAAGCAGAGGCTTCCAATCAGTGACGAATGCCCTCTGTCCGGCTGGTACTGCCACCAAGGCACAGCACCTCTCCGCTGCCCACTCCCCAGCCTCCCTCATTCTCAGTGGTGAGGACAGACCCCACGGGACCCTCGGCCGCGGGGAGAGCCAATGGCAGCTAGCGGCTCGAAAGTCAGAAGACCGCAGAAGGACGCTTCTTCTTTTCTGATGATGATGAGGTCACATGGCAGGTGTAGTGTTTCAAAGTTTGGGCTTTGGACTTTTATCCGAAAAATAAAAAAGATTCTAGAGCAGTCCTGTCAAGTAAAAGTAAAGATGAGCAACATATGGAATTTTAGGTTTTCTAGCAGACACATTCAAAGTGGTGAGAACATGGGCGATTAGTTTTAATAGTATTTTTTGTCCTAACACGGGGTGGGGCAAAAGTAGGTTTATTGATGTTTGTATGGAAAGTAATACAATAATTAATAATAATACAAGAATAAACTGTTTTGCATACTTATGACTGTAAAGCTACTCTTGTCCCACCCTGTATATCAAAAATTATCATTTTTACATGTAATAAACATAAAAGATTATTGATAAAATATTTTACATTTTTTTCTTCACACTAGCCTTCAAAATCCAGTGTGTATCTTCTGCTTACAGTGCACCTCAGTTTGTATGCCCAAGTTTGAGCAGTTTAAGTGAAATGTAGTCCTATCAAAACAATGGTTATATTTAATGGGAAATATTTTAAATTTTAACTGAATTTGATAAAAATGAAATAAAATTAGAAACTGAGTTCTTTGGCTACACTTCTGCATTTCAAGTGCTTAAAGCTATAGTGGCTCCTGATAACTATAATAGACAGTACATCTCTTCAGACTAGAATATGGATTTTACTCATTTTGTGGTATTCATAGAACCTTGTAAAATATCCAGTTCTCATTAAATGTTATTGACTGGCTATTAGCTAATAAAATTATAACAAATGACTAAGAAACAAGAGAAAGATATCACATCCATAATAACCAAGAAGAGCACATTTATTTTCCATTTCATAAACTCAATTTTCTCACATGTGAACAGAAATGGTACCTTGGAACCTCCTACAGTGAGTCTGTGGGTAAATTACTACCACAAGCACATCTGTGAAAAGCTATAGCCTAATTCATCTTATTGAAGATTCACAAAGCAGATGAGCATTATCTTTTTCATTCATGGATCAGATATACAAAACAATCCTTGTTTCATACCATGCTCTCCTCTTCAGTCTATAATTATCTATCTTCTTGTCTCTTTCTCCTTTTTAAACAATATCAAAAGCAAGTATGAGCCCACCACCCAATCAAAAGTCCAAGGCTTTTATGGTAGTGTATATCCCACATCTGAAATAGCCATCATCCCAAATTCTACGCTTGTTTTTCACTTGCTTTCACTTGATACAGTTCTATATCACACATGTTGTTAAGAGTGTGATACATCATTTATTATGCACACATATAGTCATGGTAGAGTGAATGATCATACTATATAAATTCTTGAAACTGCTGGACACTGAGTCAAATTCAAAAATTTCTAAGCTATCTCCTCCTTCAATTCCTGTTTAAGCCTTTATCATCTCCAAATATCCTTTTTTATTGTTTTCATTTTATTTTTCAATTACAATTGACATTCAATGTTATTTTGTATTAAATTTCAGGTGTATAGGATAGTGTTTAGACAATCAATATACTTTGCAAAGTGTTCCCCCTGATATTTCCAATACCCAACTGGATCCATATATGGTTATTACAATGTTATTGACCATATTTCCTACATTATACTTTACCTCCCCACGACTATTTTGTAACTACCAATGGTACTTCTCATTTCTGTCACCTTTCTCACTCAGCCCCACAACTCCCTCCCCTCTGCCAACGTCAGTTTGTCTTCTATGTTTATGTCTGCTTCTGTCTTGTTTCTTTGTTTATATTCTTCTTTAGATTTCACATGTGAGTAAAATCATGTCATGTTTGTCTCCCTAGACTGACTTATTTCACTTAGCATAACACTGTCCAGGTCAATCCATGCTGTCACAAATGGTAGGATTTCATGCTTTTTTATGACCAAGTAACATTCTAGTGTGTGTGTGTATACACCCCACGTCTTTTGTATCCATTCATCTATTAATGAGCACTTGGGTTGCTTCCACATATTGACTCTTGTAAATAATGCTGCACTGAACATAGGGGTGTATATATCCTTCTGAATTAGTGTTTTCTGTTTCTTCAGATATATTCCCAGAAGTGTAATTGCTGGGTCATAGAGCAGTTCCTTACTGTTTTTCCGCCCCGGCTACCCCAATCTGCATTCCTATCTATAGTGCCCAAAGGTTCCCTTTTCTCCACATCTTCACCAACACTGGTTGATGATAACCATTTTGACAGGTATGAGGTGATATCTCATTAAGGTTTTAATTTGCATTTCTCCAAGACCAGTGACATTGAGCACTTCTTCGTATGTCTATTGGCCATCTGTATGTCCTCTTTGGAGAAGTGTCTGTTCAGATCCTTTGTCCAATTTTTAATGGAATTTTTTGTTTGTTTGTTTGTTTGTTTGTCTTCTGATGTTGAATTGTATGAGTCCTTTATAAATTTTAGATAGTCACACCTTATCAGATGTATCACTAGCAAATATATCTTCCCATTGAATGGGTTGTCTTTTCATTTTATCAATGGTTTGTTTTCCTGTGCAAAATCTCTTTAGTTTGATGTAGTCCCATTTGCTCATTTTTTTTTTTGTTTTCTTTGCCTGATGAGATATATCAGAAAAAATATTACTAAGAGACATGTCCAAGATTTTACTGCCTATGTTTTCTTCTATTACTTTTATGGTTTTGAGTCTTATATTTAAATTACTAACACATTTTGAGTCTATATGGTGTAAGAAGGTGGTCTAGTTTTATTTTTTTGCATGTACCTATCTGTCCAATTTTCCTGACACCATTTATTGAATAGACTATCTTTATCTCATTGTATATTTTTGCCTCTTTGTCAAATATTAATTGATCATATAAGCATGGGTTTATTTCTGGGCTCTCTATTCTGTTCCACTGATTGATATGTCTGTTTTTATGTCACTACCCTGCTGTTTTGATTACCATGGCCTTGTAGTATAGTTTGATATCAACTAGCATGAGTCCTTCAACTTTGTTCTTTTTTTCTCAAGATTGCTGTGATTATTCAGAATCTTTTGTGGTTCCATATAAATTTTTGGATTATTTGTTCTAGTTCTGCAAAGTACATCATTGATATTTTGATAGGAATTGCATTGGACCTATAGATTGCTTTGGGTAGTATGAGCATTTTAATAATATTAGTTCTTCCTATTCAATAGCAATGTATATGCTTCCATTTATTTGTATCATTTTCTACTTCTTTCTTCAATGTCTTACACTTTTCTGAGTTGAGTAGTCTGTTTTATTATTCTTCTAAATACAGTTTGCCTAACATCAATCGTTTCTCTCTTGACTTCATTTTTCACGCTGCCTTCGAAGTCATCTCTCTAAAACTCAAACTGGCCATATAATTTCCCTGCTATGCATAACTTTCAGAGACTCTGCAAGCACTAAAAGATAAAGTTCAAAATTCTTAGATATAGTGACTGGTATATTAATTGATGTTCAGAACTCCTGCCGTCTCAGTAAGACATAGCTATGTGGTGATGTGACTTGGATTCCCATCCAGTTGTGAAGTTTGTTTCTGTATTTTCTTGGTCTAGACTAGCCTACAATTCTCTTTGACCTATGGTAGGTGACAGAAATGACAGAATGCAACTTCTGGAGTCAGGCTTTGAGTCCTTGCATCTTCTGCTTTTGTTCTCCTAGAAGACTTCCCTGAGGCAGCCATGAAAGGAAGCTGAACTATCTTACTTCACAAGGAGAGGCCATGTAGAGAAAATCAGGAATTTCAGCTGAAAGCCAGCAGGCAAACATGTGGGTGAGGTATTTTGTGCCTTCCGGTGACTCCAGGCAAAATAAGTGTGGAATCTCACAACTGATCCACAAAATGATCAGAAATTTTAAACCTCAGAGTTAGTTGAAGATCCAACTCAAAAATTATGGATGTGGCTTTGGGGCATAGAGTGAACCTCTCATCAGATTCCCAGAAAAACCACAAAATTTTTAAGAGAATCACATTGGCGAAAATGTTGGCAGTTTGAATTCAAAGAGACAAAGATAGTTCAGAATTAGCTCTCAACTTCTTATGTTCAGGAAACAGACTTGCTAGGAGCTAAATATCTGCGAACACGAGTCATTTGTTTTCTTTAGTTTTTAACAGCTTTATTGAGATCTAATCTATATACCCTACAATTCACTCATTTAAATGTATAATACAATGATTTTTATTATAGTCACAAATTTGAAACCATCACCACAGTCAATTTTGAGAACATTGTCATCACCTCAAGAATAAAATGTAGGATTGCTACCCTCCCACCCGGTGCCCATCACCCCTCCTTCCCAGCCCTAAACATGAGATTTTTCTTAAGCATCACTGTTTTCCAGGAACACAGAGCTTAGGTAAAGTTCAACATAGTCATTACTTCCTTTTGTTCAATATTAATGAATATAAGAGGTTCCTAAATAACTAAGAGACAAGTATAAAACTCCTGAGTGAGATGAAGCAGGATCTCATTAATAGTCTTTCTAGGACTCTCATTGGTGTTGTTTCTGTAAAATAAGTTGGACCATCTGTTGAAAGGTTATAGCACAGGTCAGATGTTTTAGTCTGGACATATGAAACAGGATTCCTGAAATGAAAAAGAGAAATATTAATATAAAAGTTTGAGTCACACCCTGTGGGATACAAGTCTAGTGGATTCCAAGAGGTTAGTTGGTGGGGGAGTGGGGAATCTTTTGATTAAGCAGCACTGCTGTAAAAAGAAATGAAAAATCACCCACTTAAGAATGAGCAAAAACTATTTATTTATGGCTTGCTATACAGAAAGGGAGTCAGTCACCAACACTTACATTTGACAGAGTCTGAAGAAAACAACAAGGCATGTTGGTCACAAAAAAGTAGTACTCAACAGGGACACTTGGAGATCTAGGAAAAAAGGAGGTAATTGTGATGTGAGGTCAGAATTATATAGGGTATGATCAGTAGATTGTAATAATTGGTAAAATAATTTACTAGTTGATTTTTAATATCATTTTCCACGTAAGTGCAAGCAGAAATACCATCTGCTATATTTCCTTATAGTCTCATTTGATGAGATTGAACTTGCCCAGAGGTTTTATAATGGGATTCAGTGATGGATGGCATATCCACCAGACAGTAAGACTGAGGGCAGTGGCTACTGTCTGATTTAATTTAAGAATGGCAATAAAACACATATGTTCTAACCTAACAATTATGCAAGGAGGGAAAAATTGAGAGAAGTTGCTATTATATGTGACTAACAACTAAGGGACTATAAAAATGAGAAAAATGGTGATGAGCAGAGAGATTAAAAAACAAAACAGGAATCAGACAGAGGTCCTACTCCAGCATCTTGGGCAGAAACTGTCCATTGTCTGAATCATCTGCTTGTTCTAAAGATCAGCTGTGTCTGCAAGATCTCTGAGTATTCTCCATTTGAAGTCCCCTGTTGGAGTAGCCTTCCAATTGTGTGGAATTCTGAATTACTTAGCACAGTGGGATTTTACCTAGCACATGGAAAGGATGAATTTTTTTAGAGGCATTGGCAGTAGGGGTTTTAGGATAGTTGGGAAAAGTCAGAAGGTCTGGACAAAGGGGAAGAGGAGGGAGGGGTTGACAGAGGTGTGGAAGAACAGAAGTCAGAACTGAAGGGTAGGAGGGGAGAGAGACAGCAGAGCAGGATATATGGAAGCAACCAGAGGACAAAGATTTAAATTAGTACATTTAAATCTGGGTAAATTAGTATGCTTTGTTGTTACTTAAGTTCATCAAATTGCTCCTGGCTTTGGCCAAAGATTCTTGTAGTGGAGCAATTTCTTAAATTCAGAATTTTACTTGGAGGCTTCTGAATACCCATCTAAAAAGGCTGCCCATTTCGACTGAGAAAACTTACTCCTTTTTGTTTCTAAGGAACCTTTCAAATGAACAATTTTGTTAAAGTGAAATGTTCCCCAGGGTACCCACTGAAAGCCTAAATCGTACTTGGGAAAATCATGTTATTTGGAAAGATAGATAAAGGAACTAGAACTGTAACGAGAGTAAATTTGCAAAGCAACACTTTTCCTGGGAAAGGAGATTCAGATTTAGATGAACCTGTGAGAGCTGGCAACGGCTGCTAGAAAGAAAGTGCTTGTGCACCTTGCATGGCAGGTCCTCAGACTGATGACTGGCTGCCTCCAAACACAGACCTGACAATCTGCACCCCCAGGCAGGTGGAATACCAGACGGAATTTTCTCTCTGAATCAAAAACTGAAGCTTAAAAAAAAAAAAAAAAAACAACAACAACAAAAAAAAAAAAACCCTAAAGCTCTGAGAACTAAAACTGGAGACAGATGGAGAAACTCATCCATTGTTATTGGTGACCTACAGCAAAGTTTGTCCAAATGGGCAGTTCTGATAGGAACGCAAAGTCACTGGTCTGTATCCTGCCATCAACAACAACAGGCTTATAAGACATATATCTGTGTTCTAGGCTCTTTTTATGACAAGTAGCACTTTGAGACAGCACGCCACAACATGGTACCAGAAATGCGGCAAAGAGTCATGAAAATGATGCTAGATTCCACCAAGGAAATCAAACAAGTGGGAACCTGGATTCCAGCCTGAGAATAAATAACTAAGAAACTCAACGCAAAAAGAGTGGAGGGCAGACCTGGTGCTGACTTACCACGTTGCTGTGGACTTGACAAGGAGCAAGCAGCAAGGCACAAGGGCTTCCACGCCTGCATGAAGACTGGAGTCCACGGCGATGGTCAGTGCAAACTGCATTTTGGTGGAAGCTTCGAGAAACTGTGGAAATACATGAAGAAAACAAGCAAAAGCCTTTTATTCAGAACTTGCTATAGCAAGTGCATCACCACCATTACTCAAATTTGGCAGAAATTCAAATGCACGTAGAGCAATGAGAAAGCTCTAGTGGGGAACAGGAGAGGCTTCAGGTAGGCCCTACCCGGAGGCTGTTAGCATGCAGAAGCTGGAAGCAAGCTAACTGGAAGTGGGCCATCCTCTATAATGTTTTAGGAAGGTGTTTTGGCTTTCTGTGGTTGGCCCTAAGTTAAAAGTAGGGGCAAAAAGTTAGGGAAGCTGGCAATTATTGACCAGGTCGTGATTTGGGGCTGATGTTGAAGAGGTTGTTGTTGGATAGTTACAATGGTGGATACAGAGGATGCGTGTCAGAGTTTTATTTTTTTGTATGGTCTTGCCATTGCCTGTTTGTATATTCATGCTCTCACCGTTCATTGAATTTTTTGAAGTTACGATGCCAGCTGCGTTGATGATGTTGTCCAAAGCATTGGTTACTTCTCCAATCAGGGCATGAGTGACCTAAGAACTTCACCAGACTTCTTGTAGTAGTTTAAACAGTAGCTTATCCAAGGAGAGATCTGTACCACAAATGGTCCACTAAAGTGACGAGTCCTTCTTCTAGGCTTACAACAAGCCCTCGGGCTTGAGCTTACAATGGCTCTTCAGATCCTGGAGTCAAGGAGCAGCTACAAGGCAATCTCAGGGTCTCAATAAGGATCTGGAAGTTTCAGTTTTCAGTGACTCCACATCACAAAGAAGGGAGAAAATTGGAAGCTTAGTTTGGAGGCTCAGGTTAGGTTGCAGCCAGATAATGAAAGAATCTGGAAGGACTGAAATTCTGGTAAGGGTTGGTGATCTGTGCAAGGTGAGAGAATGCAGTTCAATACCAAACACCTGTTTTCCCAGTGAATGAGAAAGCTTGCTTACCAGGTAAGACAAAGTTTGCATATGGCTCAGTCAACTGCAATTTACAAACAGGTGCAAAATAGCTCAAAGACAGTGAATAGAATCAGAATCTGATCATTCAGAAGAGCGTGCTCCAGTTTCTCATTGAAACACAAAATTTCTCTCTAACAGGTCTCCACAACATTGCACTCTACAGGTCTTTCTACCCCTGTTGGTCAAAGACAATCTCAAAGGAAGCTTACCCTGAGTCACAACATAAGGCTGGTCTCGTTAGATGTGGCCCAGCCATTTGCATAGATGCACCAAGAATGACAGTTTACCACATAGGTCTCAGATTTGCTTTGCTGCAAGTTTTCATAAAGAATCTCAGATTGGACTTTTCAAAGCCTCGTGAGGATAAGAAGCCAAGCCAAGAATTCACCATGACTTGTCACCTGCAGTGCCCAGTGAGCTGGTGGCAATTCCTCTCTTCCTGAGGTCCCCAAAACAGCCTAAGACTCCTGAGCTTGCCAGGAAGTGACCCTTCCTCCCTCACCTGTGAGGCTGGGAACCCTAG